>RJWT010016557.1:0-19799 GCA_004365215.1 Cuniculus paca | reverse complement strand
AAGAAATCAACAATGGCTACCTTAATGTCCTTTGTTTTCTTCAAAAAAAAAAAGCTGTTCCTATCTTCTCACATATTGCAATCAAATAGTAGAAAACAGACTTAAACCAATCAAATCAAAGAATAAAAGCATTATTGGAAGCCTCTTTTATTTATAAGAAAATACTATCACATGAAATTTATCAAATACTTTTGTTCCAAAAATTCTAGCAAAACAGTACACATTATAGTATTAGCCTTTTTTACCTTGTGATCCTCTGACAGTAGAATCTGTGGCTCACTCACTGCTCAGAATTGTGAGAAAGTATTTTACCCTGTTGTGAGGAAAAGATCAAAATTCAAACTTCAAGATATGGTTTCTACTAAATGCACGTTGCTTTTGCACTGTGGTAATGTAAAAAACTTACATATCAAACATACTGAGTGAGGGACATTCTGTAATCTCTGGATCAGTGGCGATGGATTGTGAAAGGCAGCTGGGATTGTGAAAAAGCAGCTGCATCATTCTACTCTACAGTCCAGTATTTTGCTGGAATACAATAAAAGATTATCAAGTTTTATACATTAATTAAAAATAGATCAAGAGAAGAATAGATGATCAATGATTTTCAATTCAAAACTCTATTATACAACAAAAATAAAAAGAAACTGTTAGTATTTAATTCTATTTCCCCAAATAAAGATTTTTTATCAGGAAATAACAGAGCCTGTCTTCTATCACTTTAAATGAATTTGATATATAAACTCCTAGTGTTATTTCATGTATCAAATAATACATTTTTGACTCTAGAAAAATAATTTTTTTGAAATAAACACCATTCTTGAATTTAATTTTAAAAATATTGACTAATATACTACTGACAAAACATATCTCCTTAAAACAAATCATATACCTTTGGAGATAAGGTCATACCCAGATGAATTTCAATATTATATTTCAATAAAAATCCAGTTTTTGATCATGTACAAATCAAAAATTATTTGAATATGTCAGCATGGCTAACAGAAAAATTCTGAGAATCATTTCAACCATCAACTTCAAACAAGCCAATTAATTTACCCTATGTATCTCCTAAAAGGCACAATGGGAAGCTCACTAAAAGTATTAGTCAATCTGATCACATATTCCCACATACAGATTTTTAGAAAACAGTTACATTTTGATAATATTTAGGAGTATTTTACTATCCTACAGTTAGTCTCATTCAATGTTTTTAGTAGTTCAAGTTCAAATAGTTTAGTTCAGTAACTAAATGTGATCTGTGGAGAACCTGTGCTGTGTTACAGGATGAAAGTATATACAAATACTATGTTTGCATAGTATTTTATACATATATCCACATATATATTCATATTATAAATCCATAAAGGTATATGAATAAATGTGTTGTGTTATTGCACTTCACAGACAATGTGTATTTTGGACATTGAATTGACACAGCAACCCTGTGTGGAATAAATCTATCGAGGCAATTCTTTTCATCTGCATATGCATATTTCATGTTTCTGTGTCATATTTTGGTAACTGGCATTCTTTCAGTCTTTCAAACTTTTCATTATTATGCAATGAATTAATGATTTCATTGCCTGAAATATTTTCAGTGTTAGACTGAAAGGAAGAGTCACATATCTTTCGCTTTAAATCAAAAGCTGTAAATGATTAAACTTCCTGAGGAAGAATTGTTGAAAGGTTTTCTTGGAACACATTAATGTAAACAAAATTTTTAAAAAATTAAAAATACCAGCATCATTTCTGATAGAGGGTTTTAGTGGTCTAGATAGGCAATCGAACCAACCGCAAACATTCCCTTAGGCTAAAGCCTAATCCAAAATGAAGCCCTGAATCTCTCTAGTTCTGGAAAGACAGGGATGAAGAAACTGCAGAAGAAATGTTTGACCTGTAGCTTTTTGTTCTTGAGGGTTTGGGAAAAAAAATCATCTTCATAACCTGAGAGTGTAACTTTGAAGTACCAAAGCTGATTTACAAGTGGCTGCAAAAGTTCTACTTAGACAACTGATAAAAATGGCCAGAAAGCAGTAGATTTACAATGTAGATGAAAAGACCTTAATTTGAAGACCATGCCATTTAGGAATTTGATAGCTGGAGAGAAATCAATGCTTGGCTTACAGCATTCAAGGACAAACCACCTCTCTTATTAGCTGGGAACCTGCAGCTGGTGATTTTAACTTGAAGCCAGTGCTATGAATCTTCCGAAAATCCCAAGCTCCTTAAGAATTTTAAATCATACATCCCTTTTCTCTTCCTCTTTTTCCCTTTCTTTGTTTCTTGGTCCCCTTCCCATTCGCAAAAGAGCTCTCTCTGTTTCTATTTACCTATTTTTTATTTTGTTTTTTATTTATTCTTTGGATTTCTTGTATGAAAGAAATTACATAAATCATATGGTATTTAAAATTGAGTGTCTGATTTGCTTCACTTCACATGTTTTCAAGTTTCATGTATTTTACAACTAATGATGCAATATTATTTATCCCTCTTTGGAGCAAAGTAAGTGAAAACATTGTCTTAAAATCAACCAAATTTTAAAAATCTCATAAGAAACAAAAAAAATGAATTCTAATAATCCTAATCTGTTCTACGAAACTAGAGTATCAAAGTGTGAATGATCACATATGTTTATAACATGACTACTTAGTAGTTCAAATCTAATATTGAGATATATACTGCTCAGAAAAAAAAAAGTTTCCTTTTAAACATTTCTGCTCACTGGCCATGCACTTGGTCACCCAGGAGCTCCGATGGACACAGTCATCATAGTAATTTATGCTTCATGTCCATGACTGTGAAGACAACACAAACTCCACAGTCTGTGGGATGAGCTATATTACAACTTTTAAGTCTTATTATTTTAAAGAAATACATATTTTTAGGCTACAGCTGCCATGAATATGGGTTCTTCTAACAAAATGGCAAAATGAATTAAACACCTTCTGTGAAGAATTCACCCTTGAATCTTAATGACAAGGCCATTAAGTACCTGCACAGTTCATGGGAGGAGTTTGGAAGAAGCTGATTCCAACCCCACAGATGACTTTAAGGAGTTCTTCACTGCAAAGAAGAAAGTAACTACAAATAAGTAGAAATGACAAGATGGCCAAAACTGCAAATGGAGCCAGAAGATGTGATTAAATGGCTGTAATCTCAGGATAAAACTTTTTCTGCATGCAGACTTTTTTTCCTAGGGAGGAGCAAAGAAAGCAGTTTAATAAGATGGAGTTTACTCCTAGTGAAATTGCTGTGAACATTTTTGAAAATATTTAGATTATGCCTTAAACCTGGTTGACTTAGCAATGACTGAGTTTGAATGATTGATTCTAGTTTTGAAAGAAGAGTGTGATAAACACTCTCAAACAGATATGTGCTCTAGACAATCTTTCTTGAAAAGTCAATCCATACAGTACGTTTTATTGTTTGCTGTTTTATTTTAAGCAATTTGTACAGTCTCCCAACCACTTGATCAGAAGCAACAATCATCATTCAGGAAAAATCTTCAAGAGCAAAAAGATTACAGCTCATTCTAGGTTTCAGTGACAGCATTTTTTTTTTAGTAACACATTGTTTTTATTAAGCAATATACATTTTTATACATAGTGTAAAAATAATTGTTCTGTGCACTGGGGAAAAAAAATGTGACTCACCATGTCAGTCAACTTTCCATCACTATGACAAAATACCTGAGTAATCAATTTAAAATGAGGGAAGGATTATTTTGGCTCATTCAGAGATTTTAGCCCATGGTTACTTGGCCCCATGCCTTTGGGCAAACAGTACTTATGGTGGCACAGTACATTGTGGTGGGAGTGCATTTTAGAGGAATGCACTGTTCACCTTATGCCAATCACCAGCAAGCAAAGAGAAACAGGAAGGGACCACGGGCCCTGCAGACCCTTCAAGGATGTTCCTCTAAAAAAAATCTGCTTTCTTTTCATTAGAGCTCACCTCCTAAAGGTTGTTTGACTTCTTTTCAGTAGTGCCACAAGCTGACAACCAACCCTTTAACACATATGCCCTCAGAGACTATGGAGATTCAAAGTGTGACAGTCACTTTTTTGTGATAGTCCCTTCTTTGTAGTGGTTTGGAGCCGAGCTGATCATAGCTCAGAGAATATTCATATTTATAAAACTAATTAAAATTCTTCAGGTTAGATATGCTTCTTCCCATTTATGAAGGAATAAGATATTTCTCTAAAGGCAAAATTTAAAACAAAAATGGCTAAATTTGGATTCAACTTTTGTCCATTTGCATTTATAATTGCACTTTTTCTGCTGTGAGGTCTTATCACTACAATTCCTTATGCAGACTATCCCTGATTATGGTTTGACTTTAGAGTTTATGTTGGTGTGAAGTTGATATGCATTTGAAAGAAACCATAAATCAAATTTTAAATCTTGATCATTTTCCATGCTAATGACATATGACACAATGCTCTCAAAATGAGGAACAGCAAGGGAAGATACACAATGCTCTACAAGGTACTGCGTTATCAATCCTATTTGGATACAAGACTTCAAAAAATTACACGGATATTTAATAGCCAAGTATTTAATAAATTACGATAGTCTGTGTTAAATGATTTTGCATATTTGTAGGGCTTTTGAACATGCATAAGTTAGGCTAGGCTAAACTATGAACATCAGTAGATAAGGTCTTTTAAATTCATTTTCAGGTTAGGATATTTTCAACTTATCACCGGTACCATCATTGTAAGTAAAGGAACATTTTTATACAAACCATATAATTAAATGATTAAATGAAGGAAAATAGAATGTTCAAATTCTAATTGTTTGGTTTATGGGTTCCCTTAGAACGTTCTGAAAAAATAGTTTATTTTCTCTACTTTCAATACCTGCAATACGCTTCACTTAATGCATTTTTTTTACATTCAGTGATTTTCTAATTCTCTGGACCCCAGCAGGATTTCCTATAATTCATTTAAAAATGAACCCTTTTAACCTGGAGTTAGCATCAGATCCCACAGGTTGATGGTTCAGGCTGACTAGACTGATTCCCCCAGCAGATGACAACCCCAAGTTTCAGGCTCTGACCTATGCTTCTGACTAACAGGCTAAAAGTTAGTTTTAAATCCTAAAATCTCCCTTCTAGACTTGACCTCTATGTTAAAATGACTCACAGAATCCAAGTAAACACTTTACTCACGTGCACTGGTTTGTTATAGAGGCTGCAGCACACACCAATGCATAAGTAGATGAAGAGATGTACAGAGCAAGGTGTGATGAAGGGATGCTGAGCTTCCACACATTCACAGTAGGTGTCACAGTCTCAGTCTCCGTTACATGAAGCTCAATATCCAGCACCCCAAACCATCCCCAGAGATCAGTGAAAGGGGTTCAAAATTTTAACTCCTCTAATCGCGTGGGTTTTCTGGTGACCAGTCACATCCTGAGGTTACGGAGGGAACTTGCCTTAAGTCATTTCATCAGCAGAAAATCAGACGTGGTCAAAATTGGCTTATAACCAAGACAAGTGAGAGGAATGGTGCAAAAATGGCCAATTGTTTTCTTATTATACCACTTATAGTAAGAAATACATAGAGTAGAGATGATTGTACATTAAAAATCATATTTTTGAGACCTCCATGACTTGACAGATAGTTTCACTCAGCACAAGTTTTTATTTCTACCACTGTTTCATCTTTTCCCCCCTCACATGTGATTCCATATATTTTTGAACTATTGTAGAGAGCCAAGTTATTTAGAAATATTATAGGCAGTCAGATAGGGCTGGGCCCTGGAGAGGTCAGTGTAGAAGACAACTGTGACTTGAGGTGCATTCCTCTAAGGTCAGGCTTCAGGACAAAAAGGAGTGACTATACCCATATACTTCCCCTAGGGAGGGGAGTGAATGTTATTATAAATAGGCATCAATCACCTTGGGTGGGAGAGCAAAACCTCCCTAGCCCATTCCTTCCTGGAAACTCCATGTTCGGTCCATGTGTGCTTGCTATGTGACTTGCTTTCTCATTTGATTCCCATTTAATCAGTATTAACTAAGTAACTATACTTGTTGTAATCTTATTGGTTGACCATAGCTTTGTCCCACCTCATGCCCACCTTGTGACTTCCTATTGGACCAATATTACTTAAGCGACCATACTTGCAATCTTATTGGATGATCATAGATTTGTCCCACCTTGAAGCCACCTCACTTCAATAAAATACCACAGAGCTGGGGAGACATTCAGGACCCTTTCTGTCTCTCTTAGACAGAAGCTTTCTTCCTCTTGATACATACCTCTTACCCTTAGCCTCTGTTGTTCCTAACTTTCATTTTTTGATTTTATGGAACACAACATCTAGCAGGTTGGGAGTTATATTTCCCTTATACTATTTGGCAGTCCTATATCATCCATATATCTCTATGACTCTGACCGAACAAACTTGGAAACCCTTATTGTATTTGGACACCTCAATGAAGTTCCAATACCTTTGTTCTTCCTTCCCTGTATGTTCACCCATGTGACCTATCTTTGGTTCCTACTCCCTGTCCGAGCTGTCCCCTCCCTTCATGGACACTCTTGTCATCCCATGCTTAGAACTTCCTGCCCTTTTGTCATTTAGCTGTGACTGCCTTCCTCAACACTGCTTGTACTCTGACTCCCAACTCTGAGCCAGTATAGTTCTGCATACCCTCTGCTCACTTTGGTTCCAGCAAAAGCTCTTGGATAAGGATTTTGGAAAGGAAGGGAAAGAAAGAGAAAGGGAAGGGGAAAGGAAGGGAGTAGAAGGGAGGGAATAAAAGGAAAGGGACACATACTCCTAATTTATGTTTTTACGTTGCATTGCACTTAAACTTGTAATATATCATAAATTGTTTTTTTTAAAATTAGACATTGAAAAATCGTATATATATACATAAAGCATTGATATAGGGGGATGAAACTCTCAACCTGCCAGGTGTCCGAAGTGCTGAGTTTGTGTTCTTTAAAATTGAGGAATGAATTCTAAGAACAACAGAGGCTGTGTAGAAAGAATTTACTGAGAGCAAGAAAGTTTTGGGCCGGGAGTTTAGCTCAGCAGCACAAGTGCCTGCCTGGCAAGCGCGAGGTTGTGAGTTTCAGCCCTGGTACCAAAAAAATAAAAATAAAAAAATAAAAAAGAAAGTTTCTGTCTGAGAGAGACAGAAGGGGGTCCTAATGTGTGTTGCCTGTCAACCTTGCTTCTCAAGGGTATCTATTGAGCAAAGTCACAAGGTGAGGCAGGCTTAAATGGAAATTAATCAATAAAATTACAAGCATAGTCATTTATGTAATATTGATCCAAAGGCAAATCATGGGATGGATGTGAGGTGGGACAAAACTATGATCAACCAATAAGTATACAACAAGTATAGTTACTAGGGTAATATTGATTAAATGGGGATCAAATGGGGAAGCGAGTCACAAAGCAAGTGCACATGGGACAGACAAGGACTTTCTTGGAAGGAGTGAGTTAAGGAGACTTTGTCCCCACCCCAAGGTGAGTGATGCTTCCTTAGAATATCAATCACTGCTGTTCATCCCTGGGGGAAGTAGTGAGTGAGTAGTTCTTTCTCTTGAACCCTGGCCTTCAATGAATGTACCTCCAGCTGCAGTTGTCGTCTGCATTGATTTCTTGAGGCCCAGCCCTGTCTGAGTACCTGCAATATTTCTATCTAACTTAGCTATTTATAATAATATCAGGATGATTTTTAACATTTTGTGTCAGAGAACTGTGTTTATTAGGATAACGTCTCACAAATTTATGGTTTCAAAGATGATTCAGATTTAACTAAGGCTTTCTTGAGTAAAAACCAGATTTCCTTTTAAATCTCTTTAAACCTTTACCTTGAATTTCCCAGGAAAACTACACGATCAACCTCCACTTAATAGTATTTACTCATGTGACACTGGAAGGCAAAGAGCAGTGATAAGCAGATAGAATTAGTGATAAACTGAATAAAATAATTACACTGACCATTTTAAATATCATCTCCATAAAGGCTATTGGATCAAATGGTATTTTTTTTCTTTGAAATTTAGTTTGCATTTTTTCCACTTGCAGGAAGAATGTGGGGCCATTAAGTGACATTCAGTAATGGAAATGAAAAGGTCATCACTAAATTGGAGAAAAGCTTTTATCCATTAATGTGCAGAGAGCAGCAGCACCTGCTCCATCGATGAATGAATCACCATGAGAAATTCCCATTAGCCCAAAATGACAGCAGATTAGTATTCAACATATCAAGATCCACCCATGAGTTTTATCCAAGCAACTCTTGAATATTCAAGAAAATAACTGAAACAGCATTTCTGAGATTTCTACTTGTGAAGTCATACTGCCCCATCTCAACTCTATACAGATGAACTGATCCTCCAGTGTTTGTATCATTCCCTCTGGTACTCTAATAAAAGTCTTTCTCTCTGGCACTCTCTCTTCCTCCCTTCTTCCTTCCATCTATCTACTTTATTACTTCATCTGATGCTACAAACAAATGCCAAAATTCCATAAAAATAAACTTCTGTTTATACTTTGTTGCAAAACAAACCACTCTAAAACTAAGTGGCAAACATAGCAGGAATCATGGTGTTCCTAAAAACCCAGTCCTTATTTTCATTTAAATTTGAATGTATACTATTACACTGTGTGCTGTCACAGCAATTTGAAGAATTGATTCTTACAGAAAGTTCAAATTTTATCACTAAGTACACTGTCTTTCAAATACGAAATTCTTATCTCCAGTATGATGAAGTTCCTCAATTGGTTTCCTGTCTCCATGTTTTCCTTAATTCTGCACTTTCTTCACCATGTGGTTCCTACCTGTTAATGACATTAAATCCACTGATGCTCCTAAAGCCAGAAATCCAGTCAAAATTCTCAGCTGACAAATGATCTGTTGGTAAGTTCACAAGATTTTAAAATGTTTCCAAAGTCTGCCTTAGTTTTCTGCGTCTGTCACTAGGCTAATTAACTCTTTCTTATCAGTAGGATAACCTCCTATCTGATTACCCTGTGTCCATTATAATCTCTTAGAAATGCACTGTCTTCTAGAATATAGTTCTCATTATTTTTAATTATAAAAATTTTTAGATAGTGTGTAAAAACAAGTGCAGAGTATCTGTCATCATATTGCCTCTCTGCTGTCAATGGTATTCTATCTGCCAATTCCTGTGAGTCTGACCTGCTGCTGGACGCACACCCTAAACCAGGAGCAATGGAATTTATCACCATAGGTAACTAGTTTCTTGTCTTTCACAAGTTCTCTCATATCAATGATTACTAAAAGTTCATTTTTCATGAGCTAAAAATAAATATAATGTCTCTTTAGCACATTGTAATGATTATGTTACAGCATTTATTAGTCTTAGACTACATGTGCAGTCTATTGCTTGACTTACGATTGGTTATGTCTCTATAAACCCATTATCAGTGAGATAGTGTAAGTCAGAAATCCATTCAGTACAGCACAGCTACTGAATGTCCTAGTTGAGCAACACTGTAGAATGAGGTCACTTATTTTTGTTACTATATGACTGGTTTAGTACTGTGCTCACTGCCACTGTCCAGAACGTACTACACTGCACAGTACTAGACTTTGAAAAGATGAAAACTTAAAAATTTGAATGCAATTTCTACTGACTCTTTTGTTTTTGCATTGTGACAAAGGTGGAAAATTTAATTAGAATCATCATAAATTAGAACCATCTGTACTTAATACTACTGTCCTCACTAAAACTACCATTATTTTAGTTTTGTAACTCCCCTCTCGAATCTTTACATTGGTGTGTTTGTTGCTTCCCATATTCAGTATATATTGAGTTAAATGTGATCATAGGATTTATGTCAAAAACTGTCATGTATTATAAAGTGGAATGGATTGATTTTTGGTAAGTGGCACAAGCCAAATTCATTACATTAAAAAAAATCCTTAATTCCTACCTCACAATGTTTACAAAAAATGATTTAAGATAGATCACAGATCTTACTGTAAAAATAAACAAATAATGTTTAAAAAGAAGCAGGAGAAAATCTTCATGATCAAAAAGCAGACAAAGATACTTCACGATACAAAAACACTACCCAGAAGGTTTCAAAAATAATAAATTGAACTGTCAAAAGACACCATTAAGAAAATGAAAATGCAAGTGATAGTATTGGAGATGAAACCAGCTGCAAATGGAGCTGACAAAGGACTCTATCCTGAATATAGAAAGCTTTTCTATGGAATCAGTCTAAAATGAAACAGTCACTGTAGTAGAAGAATGCACAAAACATCTAAATAAATATTCTATAAAACAGGGTATTCCAGGGGCCGGGGATTTAGCTCAGCAGCCTAAGCGCCTGCCTGGCAAGTGCAAGGTCATGAGTTCAATCCCTGGTGCCGCAAAAAAAAAAACAAAAACAAAAAACAGGGTATTCCAAGAGAGAAAACTAAATTTATTACTCATCATGGACATCCAAAATACCAACTTGAAAGACTATGGAACAGCCAAATACAGTCGGAGAATTAAAAAATGTTCAACAATTATTGAAAAACATAGCAATGTTTTAATGTGACTAGGTACAACCCTATGATGCAGGTATTCTTTTCCTAGGTGTATGCCTACCAAAATGTCACTAAAAGGCACAAGAGATTTCACCCAGGTGGTATTCATTAATCCTCCAACTTTTAGAAAACACACATGTTCTCCTGTGATCAACATGATGGGATAAATTGTGACATATTCACATAACTTAAATGCTACACACAACTGCCTCTGAAAAACTATACCTGCACACAATGTAGATAAATCTCAAGAATGAGAAAAACACACATTTTTAAAATATTTCCAAAAGGTGCTTACTCTTGTAAGAAGGTTATAGCTATTTTATATAGTTTGTCTTATTTTATTATTCTTATCTGAGAATGGTTTCACTAATGGGTCCAATTTGTAGCAATTGACATATACATTTCAGTTATTTCTGTTTTTTTAGCATGGATATATATATATACATATATATATATGTATATATATATATACAAAAGTTTAAACATACTGTACTGAAAAACACATTTGTCCACATTAACATAATTATTTAAAATATGTGAATATATACTGGTTTGCAAAACTTGCAGGTGGATCTTTGAAAGGTATGTCTCTCCCTTGCTCACTTGTTTTCTCTCTGTCTCTGTCTCTGTCTCTGTCTCTCTCTCTTCCTGATTTTGGTTGTGTGAAGTGAGCCACTTTTCTTGCTATGTTGCCATATAATGATGTCTTTGCTTTGGAGAAAGGTAACCATGGATTGAAATTTCTGAAACATGAGCCAAAATAAACCTTTCACCTTTAAGGTGCAGGTATCAGGTATTTTGTTAGTTAACTGTATCTGTATTCTAGGTCCAAAAAGAATATGTGGTTGAAATTTTAATGTCAGTTAGTGACCTAAAAAATATACAATATATTCCACCTGCTTTACATATTACTTTTATGATTAACTTAATAAATATTTGGAACCCTTAAAAACATTATCTCTTGACTGATGTAAATAGTCCTGGAGTTTAACTGTTTAATAACCAGGAAAAGTTCTGTGAAATTATATTGAGGAAATAAATGATAAATACTTACTCATTGTTCTACTCCTTTTTGATGCTTTCCTGTAATCACATTTAACTCAAGATATACTGAATATGTAAAGTAACCATTATAACAATATAAATACTCAAAAGGAGAATTATAAAACAATGGTAATTTTAGTGAAGGTAATCATATTAAGTATAGATGGTGCTAATTTATGATGTTTCAATTTCAGATTTTTCACCTTTACCATAGTGCAACAGCAAAACACATCCAGCAGAAATTGCATTTCAAGATTTCTTGGAAGCTATCTACATTTTATATTTAAATATCAGAGCTACATTTTCTGATTTTGTGGTAAATTTGTAAAAAGATGATGATGTGTTTTCAACAAACTAAACAATCTGACAGTTTTCGGTTAATATACCTCAGGTTTTAATCTCCATATGGTGTATTGATATACTACAACCTAAGACAATATGGGCCAAGAATCAATAAAGAATAGCTACTCTCAGTAATAAAATTACAATAATTATTATTATATACATCTTTGAAACTCAAAATAAATTACTTCATGTATGCTCAGATTGGTAGTACATAGAAAAATAGTATATCCAGATAAACCTATTTACATTAATTTTTATTTAATTTTCCCAAATATTTACCTGAAAAATTGTTTTAAATTTAAATTTCTACTACCTAATAACCTTTTTTCTATTGTTTTCTATTAATTTCAGTGCTCCTGTAAAAGCTAGCTTAATGTCACTAGAAAGAAAACTCCAAGTTAAAACAAGCATATTTTCTTTCTTTCTTTTTTTTTTTTTATTCCAGGAATAGAACTCACAGCCTCGCACTTTCCAGGCAGGTGCTTGTGCCACTGAGCTAAATCTCCTGCAAAAGAAGTATATTTTTTATCTATGTAATCACTGAGTAATTAATATATTTAGTGTACTGCATAACATGAATCAAAGAATTGGTATATTCCAAGAGATTAACTTTTTGAAGAGGATAGATCTTAGTTTAATCTAAATTAGCTGCTCCACAGAAACCTGCCATGATTTGTATCTATATTATGATAAACAATTTCTTTATTTCAACAAATCTGTTCAAGACTAGCCTGCCTGTCAATTTATGACTCAATGCATGTAACCGATTATGTAACATTTTGTCACTTGCTTTACAAAGCACTTTACCTCCCACTTTTAAATGCCATATAAACTAAGCTTTCTGTAAACTCAGGGCTGTTGCCTGTGGGAACTACCCTGCAACAGTCCACTGGCAGGAATATTCAACAGTCCATGGGTGTAAAGATTAAATGCTGCTTTCTAATCTCAGTGTGAAGTGTCTTCCTTTTGGTTTGATTTGGGAATTTTCTCACTACAATATCACAGGTAAGCAAAATACTACAGTGTAGACAAATGAAGCATTGACTTGATAAGTTTTAGTAAGAAATTTGAGATCAACATTAAAAAGAGAAATAAAGAAAATATCAAAAGTAATTTTCCACATTGTTTATCAGTTTCCACAGATGAAAGAGATTAAATGGGGAGGATAAAGAAGAAATTCATACATACCATCCTAAAAATAACTACTTTATACACTAATGCCTACTATAGCACTGGGTTATCTCAGTAAAGCACAGATAAATAACACCACTGTACTGGTGTGCAACTTATGCAGAGGAAGCAAATGCCTTGAAACAACTACTTCTAATTCTTATTCTGATAACTTGCTCAGCTCCCATCAACCCTTAAAACTAGAGATCAAACTAAGACCTAGCTGGAAAATAACCCTTAAAACTAGAGATCAAAAATGCCAGTCTAAATCATCCTATCCTTGTGTTAACCTGCCCACACTATTACGTTGCTTAGTGGCTGCTTTGTAAGGAAGGAAGGCTGATTATTTTCTGACTAGGTCTTATATTCAGGGATACACAGAACTGAAATTGTATCAAGCTCCAAATCCTTGTAAAGTCTTGCCCTGGCTGCAGTAGACCTGCTAAGAGAAGCTGTGTTGTTAGTGCAATCAGATAGTGACTAGATTTGATTTTTACGTATTAGTAGGAAAAAGGAAATTATGTCGAGCTAAATCACAAAGGTGCTGTATCAAAGAAAAAGGAAATAAGATTGTGTAAAAGAGAGTTTGTCACTATGAACTATTGTGCCAACCACAAAACCAGATTTAATGCTTTGCAAGGAACTGCAAAGTACTGTGTGTAAATTAGCAAGATGAATTTTGGCAAGTCAAAATAAAGCTAGGATATGCAAAGCAAAAAAGTATCAAAAGTGTTATGGTAGATGGCAGAGAAAGAAATCAAAGCATGCAAAGAGAGGATCAAATTAAAGAGGAGACACTTTGGAAGGCCAGGAAAACCACGATGTGTTTCGACTCTGTGAGGGAAACCAGAGGAGACCACATTTAACAATTCAATACGCAATTTACTAGTTGTAGGATGCCAACATCCTTGGAAAGTTCAGGGATGACTATTTTTTGATATTTTACAACTGGATTTCAAGACAGCCATAGGATAATAAGACATAAAACAAAGCAGGTACAGATATTAAAACAGGCAGAAACATCTGAGGGTAGCTTACACAACCTGACAATTAGAAAGTGATGAAGACAGACAGTTCTCAAAGGCAACACAGATGAGCACTCAACAAGGGAACTGTCTATTTTATATACTCAAAGCAAATTGAGTCTATGTGATAACTATGGTAACTGGCTGGCTTGTGATAATCATCTCACAAGGTACACATGAAATCATCATGCTATTTGCCTTAAAAATATATAATTTTTGTTTCTCAGTCATACTTTAAAAAGCCTGGGGAAAATAAAACAAAACAAGTCAAGAATGGATGGTCTGGAAGCTGATGCGTTCAGTGAACATTAACTGCATCTATCCATGCTTTTGTACCTGATTTACTTCTCTGACTTGAAACCCTTGAGACTGGGGAAAAGATCAAATCCTATGGTGAGGGACCTTCCTTTGCCCTTCCACTTACACTGAATAGTCATTATCTTCATTTGTCCACAAACCAATCTGTGGAAACTTACACAGCCATGTTTGAGTTGGGTAAAAGAGAATAGCCAGACCTTTCAGGAATTATTGGTTGCAGATACTCATTTGATATTTTTACCTAGGATTCACACTGCCATTTGGACCTCTTGTTAGACTTACATCAACTGCATATATAAAAGTGCCTATTGCTTAGTGGAGTCCAGGGTTAGGACTGGGTCACAATAAGTTCACTGGGTCTACAGCATTTTCATAAAGAGACTCCATTCAACGCCTTCATCACCATTATTATTCTTCTACTTAACATAGTAAATCAAAAATAATATCAAATGAGAAGAATGGCAAATATTAGTGCCATTCTGAAATATTTAAAGAATCCATTCGTTGTGGGCCTTGGTTGTATTTATTTGCCAGTGTAGCACTTGTAAACTGAATGAATTGTTAAATATAACATGGGCAATCTAAAACTGAACAAACATTGACCCTACTTGCTATTACTTTATGGGAGGTGGGATCTTTTTTAGAATAGTTTAACCTACCCTTTGACACTTGATGTCTTGAAATCGATCTGGCAAATCTTTTCCATTCCTGGCAGAAAAGAGGAAATTCACACTGACACATGATAGACAACAGAATGAATTTAAAGACAGTACAAGAAAATGTTATATCCAGAGTGATTTAAACCATAACGAACAGTTGGGCAAACCTGAGTCAGAATGGAAATCAAGAAATGACAATTATACTGAAAGTCTTATTAAGAAGCAAGTGTTGGAGAAGGTGAGAGATAAGCATTTTGAAGATTCGGAGATAATGTATCAGCAACGTTTTTAGGGTTTTGTTGAATTGGGCTATGTTTTTACACCCTGTCCAAAGTATAGAATTAACTAAAGACTCTATTATTTCTCACCTTTAAAAAAGAAACTTAGTGTTTAGAGGTACTATTGGGTTCTCCAGGAAACTTCTTATATACTCAGAGATACCTACTGATCTACCCACCAGAACTGGAATGTTACTAGTTGTGGATGCGGCACCGAAAAATGAGGGTTTTTGCAACAGGTTTAAGATTGACAGAAAGCAGTTTGGACCTTTGAATTTTACTATCTTTTAAACCTTGCAACACCCAAACTTTGTGTGGTAGGAAAAATACTGTAATAATACATGTTTAATTTATGAATGTGTATACATTTATAAAAGAAAGTATATCAAAACACCAAATTTATGTAAAATTAAATTTTTGTCACGTTGGTCTATACCTGTTGTGCTAGATTCCAAAGTAGTTACATTCGTTTCAACAGACTTGGTTTCTGAAATATTTCTCTTCTATTCTCTGTTTCCATGGAATGTGGTGAAAACACCTTTACAATTGTTATTTACTATAGTTTATGAATTGTGCTACCCAGTACTTTACGTGAGTGTATATATGTCAAATGAGGCAGAATTTAACACTAAATGATGAAAAGAACAAATAGAATTACATATAAAGGATTTTTGGGGGGGAAGGCAAAAATTTTCATTTTCCATGTTACACAAATCATTGTCTTTTGGGGTCAATAATTATGCCAAAGAAATGTAAATATTACAGATATTTTAATGGTCCTTGTACTTTTTATCCCATGATAATTAATATTTTAATCTGACACCATTACTTTGTTCATCTTTTCAACTTCAAGCTTCTGATATAGTTTACTTCTATAACCATGAAATATTCAAAATTAATTGTAATTATAAATTTATATTTCCCAATCATTTTAGAAAACTGGGACAAAAATTTCCCAGAAGGAATCTGCAGACAATTAAAGCATTAAAGAGTCATAATTTAGTATTAGCCAAAATGATGAAAAGCTTAAACCCTTGCATAATATCCGGAGATGTACTGAATTATTTTCTTAGCTTATCACAAATGTTTCATATTTTTTTAACTAAACCTTGAAAAAAATTTCTCAGTCATGTTTCTTTCCGTTTCCATCTTTTTTCATTGTTTAGTATAGTTACATGAATCTGAGTGTATTTACTGATTCAAAACAAAATACAAAATAATTAAATAGTAGTTAAATTGAAAGATAGATTGTGTCATGAATACCATTCATTTGTACCCATTGGAATTAACTAAGATATGTTACTTTTACATCAAAATCTCTAGTAAAGAGGCGATTTGTTCTCATTAGAAAGACATCTATTATATTTGCAATTAAATTTGATAATTACTAAGTTAACATTAAGCTGGATTATTGAATGGAGTATTCACTAAGTATATTATAGAATTTTTCTGCTTATAAAGTAATATGAGCTAATTGGGAAAGTAAATATATGGCAAACACACCAAGTAAAGTAATTGGTCAGAACCAATGAATCATCTTAATGAATATTTCTCTCTAATACATTTCCTCAATTCTCTGTGTGTATTTATTTCTCTGTGTATATTTTCTATGAATTTTACATTTTGCGTTATATAGTGCTTTGAATCCTTCTTTTAATATTTAGGTCATAAGCATGTTCTTGTCTTTAAATGTTATTTGAAAATACAATTAAAAGAAAACATTTAATGCTCATTTGAATTTTGCATTTAAAATAGTTTAATAATTGTATTCATTTTATGTCCTTAGACATTTATAAAATTTCCTTGGCATTCCTTGTATAATTTTATAGTTATAGTTGATCCATCATCTAATATTTTTAATCTGACAATTCTTAAAGAGGAACAAATGAACAAAAAAAAATAAATCAGCTATAGATGCAATTGATTACATTACAGAAACATACTGTCAACATGGGAACAGGTCCTGCACAATCATACAATTAAATGCCACACAAAGCAGAAGTTTCAGCAGTGTGAGAGCTCAGGTATAACACCAGCAGAACGTCCTCTCTGCTTGTCAGCACACTCTCCCTTTCCGTCATGATGGCTTAGTGCCCAGCATGGCCTCTGTCAAGATGTTAATGTTTCAGAAATACATAGGACAATATGCTTTTCATGTTCATGTCCCGCAGTAGACAGATTCCAACTCACTTAGGCAAAGTCATAGTTGTTCCTCGACAAATATTTATCAGAAGATAGTATAGAAATTGTGGCTGGCTACAGCTACACAAAAAGGACATGTACCTTCTAATCCCCTGCCTGGGGTGCCCTTCCCCAAGGCTGACCTTGCTGCTTTCTTTGTAGTATTCTGATATAGAATCATTTGTTACTTCTCTGAAATTGGCATTTCTGCATTCCCTATCTAAAATGTCCTCTATAGGTCTCCCTTTATAACAAATAGTTCATATAATGTGGATTTTATAATATGCATTGCTATTTAAAATTAGTTTATTTCTTTATGTATAGTATATATTTTTGTTTCCTTCATTAGAATGAAAAGACCATGCTTATGCCCCCACATACATATTTGTATCTATGCAATTTAACTCATCTTTATTTTCTTGTTCATGAATCTCTGCTTCTTACATAAGGAAAAGATTTAAAAAATGATTTCAGAAAAAAGAAAAATAAAGAATGGAGGGAAAGAAAAAAATGAAAAGCAAGGAAAATACTGAGAGAAAAAAGAAATACAGGAAAACAAAAAGAAGGGAGAAAGGAAGGAAGATATAAAGAATGGGAGAGATTTATGGAAGGACGAAGACAGAAGAAAGAGTAAAGAAGGTATTGTGTGTTTAAATTATGAAGTGTTCTCTCGAAAGTCACATACTGAAGGCTTTATCCTCAGTGGAGGAATGCTCAGAACTGGGACCTAGAGGTGATGGATCATGAGGTCACTAACTCACCTATGGATTAATCCATGAACGGGTTCACAAGAAATGGGCTAAGAGGTTAGGACCAGTTGCAGGAAGTAGGTCATTAGGCATATGCATTACAGGGATATATCCTGTCCCCATCCTTTCACTCTCACTCTTGCTCTTTCCTTTCCTCTCTGCTTCTTGGTTGCTGTGAGTTACGTGGCTTTGTTTATCAATGCCCTTCCTCTGTGATGCTCTACCTTACTTCCAAAGTGATGCTTTACCAAGTGGTCATGGACTGTAGCCTTTAAGACCATAAGCCAAAATAATTCTTTCTTCACTAGGTGGCCTTTTTTAAGCTATTTGGTCACACCAATGAAAAGCTGTCAAATTCGTAGGGTAAATATATAAGAATATTATTTTATATGATGCATCAAGACAATTCTACTGATCTGACTGACATAAGTGGTTATAATGAAATCTGTAATAATCATCTATTATTTTATATATTACTCAGGTTTCTCATTGGCAGGCAAAATACCCAAGATCTGCAATTTAAAGGAAGAAAATTTTAATATCTCATGTTTTCAGAGATTTCAGTTCATAGCTGACTGGCTCCAGGACAAAAACATTAGGGCATAAAGGTGTGACAGAGACATGATACTTAGTTTATGATGTCCAAGAAGCAGAGCAGGGAGGAGTGCAGAGAGGAGAAAGCCAGGGGTCAAATATGGTACCCAAGGTCATGGCATCACGACACAGACAGACACACCTACAAGTGTGCTTTACTAAATTTCTCGGTGTTCTCAAGTCAATCAGACAATCCAGTTTAACAATCATATTGACTAACAGGTTACTTTGTTCAAACTTATTATTAGCTAACCAGAATCACTTATTATTTCAACTGATTTTGAATGTCATAAATCTGGAATCCGTATAACCGTGCATTTTTAACCTAAAATCTCTCATAAGTTCAAGTAAGTTAACAATTATTGGCTTGACTGATTTTAAGGAACTGTTTCTGAGCTCTCTCATGCCACTGTTGACAAAAGTCTTCAGCTGTTTATCCTGTAGATTTACCACACAGCATACAATTAGAAAGTTGGATTCCTGCATAATATAAAATACATATTATATTATTTTAATTTTTTCTAAAAAGAAAAAAGAAGACAGAAGTCAAATGACTTTTGTTCTGTAATTTCAGAAGCTATATATGTCTGCTGTATTTTGTTAGCAACACAGAAAAATCATGGAGAATGCAGTAGACAGATATACAAGACAGTTAATATCAAGAAGTTAGGAATAACACAAAAACTATGGGGGCCCGCACTCCACAATTTACTGTCTGCCTTCCAGTGATGCTTCCCTGGCAATTCTTCCAAGTCCTATCATAGGCAAACTGCATTACAGCGTCAACTCAGTGTCCTGAATCTTCTCATCTAATTCAGGTCTAGGCGTAAATGTAGCCCATTTGATCTAGTTTCTCAGGTCTGTATTATGTAGATCTATGGATTAAAGAGACA
>RJWT010016556.1:0-19794 GCA_004365215.1 Cuniculus paca | reverse complement strand
CTTGCTTTTTGTTTATCTGAGTTTTTTCCCTTTAAAATAAAAAAATCAAAGCAAGTAAACGTGAAGATAACGGGCATAACTAGATAAAAAAAGAATCCACTGGGAAGATAAAACAACTGGATATTTGCATACACATAATAGCAAACATTCAAAATACATATTGATAAATAGATTAAAAAGGAAAGTAGATAAATCCATAACAATAGTTTAAAATCTTATATTATTAAAGGAATTAATAAAGTAAGTAGATGAAGAAGTAATAGGGATGTAGAAGCCCTAACAGCACAATTCATGAATTTGACCTGTTGCTCTTTCAATAATGTTATCAGAAAACAGACATGTACAACACAGAACCTAGTACAAATCTTAGACAATACAAATACATTAACGGAAATAAAGAGCTTGAGCTGAGGAAGAAGCTCAGCCGTGCAGAGACTGCCTGGCAAGCACGAGGTCGTGAGTTTGATTCCCAATACAGAAAAGAGAAATAAAGAACTTAAGAACGTTTAAGAGAAAATTGGTTACTGCTCTAAAAAAAGATAACAGAACAGAGATAAATATACACTTCACCCAACAATAACAACATATACATTATTTCAAAGTACATGGAACTTTTATCTAATTAATCAAACACTGAATCCTAAAGCAAATTTTAAAAAAATTTCTAGGGATTCTTATTACTCAGAATACATATTCTGGTCACAATGCAATTATGTTAGAAATCAAAAATAATAACTTTAAAACCTTTTTAAATCTGCCTAGAAATGAATAAGAAATCACAGGGGAAATTAGGAAATATTTTAACTGAATCATAATAAAAATAAGGCACGTCAAAACCTGTGGTAACTAAATCTCTAGTGAGACAAAAACAACTTTTAATGGATAAATCAGGAAAGAAGAGAGGCTGGAAATCAATGATACACAACTCATCTCAAGAAATTATAAAGCAACAAATCAAACTCAAAGAAAGTAGAAAGAAGAAAATAATAAAGACAAAAGCAGAAATCAATAATATAGAAAACAAACTTACAACAGAGGAAATAAACAAAGTCCAAAATTGGTTCTTTGAAAACTGATAAGCGGCAAGCAAGATCATAGGAATACTGAAAAGATAATAATATAACATTTTAAACAACTTCTTGCCAATAGAATCTAACAATTTAACGAAGCATGCAAGCTAAAAACATACCTAAAAAACTCACACAAGAATAAAATGAAACATCTGAATACTTCCATATCTATTTTTAAATTGAATTTGTAATTACTTTCTCACAAAGATATCTCTAGTCCCAAATATCTTCAGTGGTGAATTCTTCCAAATATTTAAAAAAAGAAATAATACTAATCTTACCCATCCTCTAATAGAAAATACAAAAAGATGAAACACTTCTTGATTCATTTTCTTGAAGTCAGCATAACAATACAAGCACCCAGATACCAAAACCTGACTAGGATATTATAAGAACAGAAAAATTATAAACCAACCTCTCTTATAGACACAAATGCAAAAATCTTCAACAAAAATCAAATCAAATGCAGCAATGCATAACAAAGATTCTTTGTTGTGGCCAAGTTTGATTCATTCTAAAAATACAAAGTTTGTTTCATACTTGAAAAGAAGTCATATAATTCTCCACCTTAATGGAATAAAGGACAAAAGAGCTTAGAATCATCTCAATAGATGAGAAAACATATTTTTTAAAAATATCCAATAACCACTTATAGATTCATTTTTGCAAACTAAGAATAGATTTGATTACAAAAAAAAACTAGAGACAACACATCCACAATGATGAAATACTGTATGATAAATTTGTTCTTTGAAGTCAGAATGAATTAAGCATATAAATTATCCCCACTTTACTGACCATGTCAGAAATCCTGGAGACCAATAGTTTGACCTAAACCCTCCAGGAACTTCCTCTATCATCCAAGGACAGGCCCTCCTAATGTCAGTTGTGGCCAGCTCCCTATTTCCAGCAGGCCGCAGGTTTGTAGTAGCCACACCTTCCCCTAAACGTCAGAATCTCAACCTTGGCAATGGGAAAGGAACCCTTTCTAAGTTTCCAGTTATCTTCACTTATTCACTATCCCTCTGCCCCCAAATGTTGATTTCTGCAGTTTTTTGTACCCATTAGGACCCCAACCTGACCCTTTTAAACAGTTACCCACCTTTTTAATAACTATGCTAGTTGAAAAATTTTTATACTAAGCTTTTCTTGTTCAGATCATAGATGTGGAATGTCTCCCCACAGGATCCTAACTTATACAAGACCTAAAGAAATGCAGAAGTAAATTATGTTCATGGATTGGAAGATAGTTAAAAAAAAAAAAGTCATTCCAATCAAATCCTAACAGATTTCTTTTCAGTTGCAATTGATTAACTGATTTTATAATTTACATAGAAATTAGACAGGCCAAGAATAGTCAAGACAATGTTGATTATTAGCTAAATTGAAAGATTTACTTCCAGATATGAAGAGTCAAAATGAAGCTACAGTGTTTAAAACAATGGAGATAATGGTGCAAAGATAGACGAAGAGTTCAGTAGAAGAGAAAATAGAGTCCAAAAACAGACCGACAGTATATGGTTATCTCGTTTATGACAAAGACACTATTCAGCACAACAGGGAGAGGGGCCATTTCCAAAAACTGATAACCTTGTCAATGAAAAGTCGTATGGGAATAAGAAAAATATCCTTCTTCACATTGTACACAAAATACATTCCAGGTAGAGGATTGACCTAAATGTAGAAGTACAATAATTAAGTGTCTAAGAGGAAAACCTGGTACATGCAAAGACTTTTTTCAATAAGACATAAAAAGTACTAAGTAGAGTGATTGATAAATTTGACTTCACTCAAAAACATCTGTTCATCGAAGTCATCAATAAAGGCCAGGGATTCATTTCAGCAGCACCAACATCTGCCTGGCAAGCACAGAGTCATGAGTTTGATCCCTGGTACCAAAAAAAAAAAAGTCATCAATAAGATATTGAGAAACTGCCATAGTCATCCCCACCATTAATGCTTGAAAGCTCTGATTTCTCCATATCATCACTATTCAACACATTCTTTTCCTTTTTATTATTATGATAATGATGATTGTCAGCTCAGTGGGTGTGAAGTGATATCTCATTGTGGTTTGGTTCTTAAATGGCATATGATAGATAAATCTTAAAAACATGGTGCCAAATGAAAGAAGTCAGTGACAAAAGGCCACTTACCAAAGAAATCTACCTAAGGAATCATTTCCTTTTCTCTGAAATGTCCAGAGAAATCAAATCTGTAGAGACAGAAAGCAGATGAGTGGCTGCTGGAGGATTGAGGGGAGAAAGGGATAGGGAGTGGCTGTTTAGCAGGTCTAGAGCTTGCTCTTAGGGTGATGAAAATTTTCTAGAATTAGTGGTGATATTTGTACAGCACTGTGACTGTTCTCAAAGCTACTGAATTATGTACTTTTACATAGATAAATTAATGGCAATGGCCACCACAATGTCCCATCTTCCTTGAAGTAGCCGTTCACACATCACACCCAACAAAATCAGTTCTTGTAAACTTTTTGATTTCTTATCTTTATGTTCTGAAGCCCAGTAATGCTTTTATTCTTTGATTTGTTTGGTTTAAGTCTGTTTCCTATTATTTGACTGCAATATGTGAGAAGGCATGAACAGCTATTTTGAAGAAAACAAGGGACATTATGGTAGCCCTTGTTGATTTCCTAATGTCTGGTTTGAGGGCCTGTAGTGCTTTCATTCTTTGTTTTGATTGGTTTTATACTACTTTGTTTTGTTTGAATTTATTGTGTGTGAAGGTATGAACAACTATTTTAAAGAAAACAAAAGACATTATGGTAGCCATTGTTGATTTCCTGTTGTCTTGTTTAGAAGTCCTGTATTGCTTGCATTGTTCTGTTCTCATCTGCTTTGTTGTGTTTTACTGTTTTGTTTTGTTTTGTTTATTTTAAAGAGAATAGAACAAAACAAAACAAAGCAAAACAAAACAGAATAGAATCTAACACAAATTGTTTTGTTTTGTTTTATTCTCTTTAAATTAACAAAAATAAAGTAAATGATTAAATTAATACATACATTATTTGTAATTCAGAACCAAAAATTCATCAAACAAAATTAATGGGCAAATCACAAGGAAGGAAGATACTTGCAATACAGTTAACTAACAAAAACCTCATATTTAGAATATATATATTTATATATGCCAATTAATAAGAAAGGACAGACAATTGATTTTAAATGGGAAAAAACTTGAACAGGTGTTTCACAAAGGATATGTACGTAATCAGAAAAGGTGTTCAATATTGTTAGTCATTAGTCATCAAGAAGACAAACTTAAATTTCAATAAGACACCACTCCATAGATTAAGCAAATAGCTTAATTCTTTTCAAATGCCAATATCAAATGTTGCTAGGGTTGTAGACCAACTGAATCTCATATTCACTGCAGGTGCACTAAAAACTGATACATTCAGTTTAGCAAACCTTTAGCATCATCTACTATAGTATAGCATACACCTGCTTTATCATCCTGCCCCAAAATAGCCCCAAATTGAAAAAAACAAATATCATCATCGCTAGTATCATCATCATCATCGCGTAACAGCACTCTGATATGCTTGAAGTGAAATATTATAAGGGAAGAGAGAGAAGGGGAAAGAATAAATTACTGCTACCTGAACAAAATTCATAAATGTATTGATCATAAAACCCAGATCAAAAGTCTATCCTATATAATTCTGTTCCTATAAAGTTCAAAAACAGGCCAAATTAGGTGCTAGAAGTAAGGTTAAAAGAAAAGTTACTTCAACAAAAAGCACAGTTCATTGGGGTTACTGGCAATGCTCAAGTTCTTAAAAAGGCATTGATCTCTATGCATAAAATGTGTGCAGGTTCTGGTTGAATATTACACCTCAACTAAAATGCTAGTTTTTAAAAAGTGGAAGGATAGACAAACATACATCCATACAACTGAATACTACTAAGCAATAAAAAAGGAACAAAACACTGTTACATGGAACAAGTTGAGTGAATCACAAAAGCATTATCCTGAGTGAAATAAATCAAGCTCATAAGTTACATATTGCATGATCCCACTTATTTGACAATCTCAAAAAAAAACCCAACAACTATAAGATGGAGATGATATCTGTGGTTTGGAAGTGTTTCAGATGGGGAAGAAATAGCACATGAGAGTATCTTGGGATTATGAAAGTTTTTACCTGATTGTGGTGGTGGTTACAAAAACTTATATATGTGTTAAAATTTATAGAACTATATATTCTCTGCCCTTCCTCCCAAAATCAACTTTATTTAATGACAATGTCTTAATGAAAAATGAAGTACAGGCTTCAGAGACAATTCCTTGTTTAGAATAACTCACTAGCTATTTGTCCTGAGCTAGGATACTAAATCTCCATATTTCCCAACTTCCTCATAAAAATAATGGGGTAACATACCTCTCTCCTCGGGTTGCTTTGATCCTCAAGTGGGCTAACCACACAACATTTAGAATACCTGTTACATAATAAGTGCTCAACCAATATCAGCGTTCATTATTAGACACACACATATGTGGGATTTATATCATGTTATGTAATTTCAAGACAGAATTACTTTTCAACAACCCACATGTTCATCAGTTGATGAGTAGATAAACAAAAAGTGGTCTTTCCATCCAATGGATTATAACTTGGCCATTAAATGGAATGAGATATTGGTACATGCTACAAGATGGTCGAACCCTGAAAACATATTGTGAAGTAAAAAAAAGCAAACTGCAAGAGGACACATGGTGTATGATTCTGTCTATATGAGATGTCCAGAATAGCAAATGTACAGGGACAGAGGGTAGATTAATGGTTGCCAGGCAATAGGGAGAGGGCAAATTGGTACAGGGTTCCTTTTTAAAGTGACAGGTTCTGCAGCCAGATAACGGTGATAGCTGCACAAATCTACGAATATACTAAAAACCATTGACTTGCATATTTTAAAGGGTGAATTTTATGGTGTGTGAATTATATCTCAATAAAGCTGTTATTTAAAATATATAATAACACTTAAATGTGAGCTTACTTTTCACATAACTTTATCTATCTACTTGCTCAAAACCTTATATTGTCTCTAAAATCCTTGCGTATTTTTGGTGTTTTGTTTCTGTTTTCTTATTTTGGGGGATTTTTTTTCTTGTTAGAGGATTATATGTTTATTTTTCCATAATAAATTAGTTTTTAAATGATCAATTGCTTTTTAAAAAACAGATTATTTTAACTTTAAAGGATTTAAGCATCTGGATATAAAATGAAGCTGTAAATAACTGAAAATATTTTTAAATAACATTAACCAAAAAGAGTTGTAATAAAAGCCACTTTATGGTCATTAATCCAAATAAGCAGATTTTAAATCATAAAGTGCATTTAATTGACCCGTAATAACTGGCTTACTAAATCATTGTCTGAGACAGTTCCAAAAAGAAAGGGAGAGAGTTCTTAAGGATTTTAAGAAAATATTAGTAAAGCCCAAGAAACAACAGTGATAGCTAGATTCTAAACCAATCACTGAGGAAACCCATAGCCTTTGCATCATGTCCAAGCCCAACACGACTTATGACAAACTTCCAAGCACTTGCTACACTGCAGGTATGACATTAGACAGTGGGGGTGCAAATAGACAGCAAGTCAATGCCTCTGCTTTCCCAGGTCTCATAGCCTAACTACTATCCAAACGATACTGAAAATAAGTCACATCTGTACTGCTCCATTTTCTGCTAACCATTTGAAGATGAAAAGAGAAAGAATTAAAATTAAATTCAGTATTTTTTTTTCTGTACTGGGGATTGAACCCAGGGCCTTGAACTTGTGAGTCCCCCCTGATTCAGCCTCCTAAGTAACTGGTAATTATAGGCCACCACGCCCAGGTAATATATTTCACTTAACCTAATATATCCCAAATATAATATAAACACATTACAATATTAAACATTATAAATGAGATATTTACATGCTTTTATTCATGCTAAGTCTTTAAAAGTCAGATTGCATTTTGTATACACAGCACATCTCAATTAAGACAGAACCACCTGCACTATTCATGCACATCTTTAAATTGATTCATGTCTTATTTAGAAAAATTCTAACATATACAAGTAGGAAAGCATTATCCCTTCCCCTTATTATCAGTCAAAAGCTTAAAACTAAATGCAACATATGAGATGCTGCAAACTGCTCTATAAATGTGCTCTCCACTGAAGACTTTCACACTGTGACTTGTTCTCTTGTTCAAAGGCAGATTGGTTAGCATTAGAGAAGTGTTGGAGATATATAAGAACCAAACAAACATGTTCTCTCAGCCATCAGCAGACTAAGCATTTAGGAGGGGAACAATCACGTGATTCAACTGTACTTGTCATTCAGTGCTACCTCGTGTCATCCTGTGTATAGCCACTAGTACACACACCACATTGGCCCGGAGAATTCTCCCTGAACTGGTTGACTTCAAATCAGCCTCTCTACCCACTCGTGTGACTCAGTCCCTGAAAAATGCCCACCCTAGAGCTGAAAAGAGTGACTGGTAGATAGGCACTGTGCACATGGCCCAGGTAGTCACAATACACCTTTCACGGAAATGGCAGTCATCTTGTCACTGAAAGAAACACACGTTTGCAACATGAATACCTTTCAAAAGGAGGCAGGGCATGGGGGTTCTTTCATGAGCCAGTGGAAACACCACACATGCATGTAAATCAGATCCCTGAAGACATCATGACCTTCAAAGCAAATCCTGTTTCCAAAGTAAGCACACTCATGTTTCCCTCTGTCCATCATTCATGCTTTAGAGTGTCCCTAAGATTGAATTCTAACGTAAACAAGTCTAACTAAAAAGAGTTTTTCAAGGAGGCAGCACAGTGCGGTGGTTTAAAACTCAGCCTGCCGAACGCAGGCTGGCATTCAGGCCCTCCAGATCTATGATGACAGGCAAGTGACTGGACCTGTCTGAACTTGTGTTGCTCATCAGTGAAAAGGGAATAGTAGTCCCTGCTGGTAGAATTACTATGAGGATTAAGTAAGATCACATGCCTCAAATACCCTGCACGGTCCTGACACTGAAAAAGCACTCAGTGTCACTGCTACTCTGATAAAAATCCTGTACCAATCAGCATTCAGTAGGAGAAGCAAAACCAACCACTGGAGACAGACAATCAGGTAGACAAATGTTCATTACTTTACACATTACACACATTTTCTATGTGTATATGTAACATACATTTAACATATATATGAAATGTAAATATTATAACTATATGAATACATTTACAATATAAGAAATATATAAATAATTGTGCATTTACACATAAACATATACAGAGGAACTGGCCTTACCCAAATCTGTGTGCTGGTTAGCAGTCTTAGTGAGGCTACTGCCTCCACATTTGACATTGTTGGAGCTTGATGCCTTCAGGGCAGCAGTTGGGAAGGGGCCAGGGATGTTAGGTGGTGGTCACACTGTGCTGGAGCCCTGGACGAAGCATAGGTGCTCCTAGTTTCTATAGTGGCCAAAATTAGCTGCCCATCCTCCTGAGATCCGGTCTCCTGTTCATAGACCTCTGATTCTGCTCATCACTTGAGCCTCAGGTGCCTGGGATACCATTCTCAACCCTGGATGCAGGTGTGAATCTTGACTGGCCTAAGGCACTCATGGTGAGTACATGTCCCTCTCCAGGGATTTGTACAATTTTAGGTGACCCTGGCCAATAGAATTGGGGAAAAGAGTGTTGGTGAAGCCTCTGGAAAATATTCACCTTACTGATTACAAAAAACAAAAAAAGAAAAACTTACAGGAGAGGACACAGCCTCAAATTCACTCATCAGAATCACAATGTGTGGAAGTATAGAGGAAAAAACTTGACTTCTTGGTGTCATCATTGAGTTGCTAAATTGGCCACTACAGAAACAACTCTCTCCAGAATTCTTGTGATGCAACAGAATTTTTTCTTAATGCTTGAACCCTTTCTGAAAGGGATTTCTTTTATTTATAAGCCAAAGTATGCCACTAATAGAGTCTTACTTTCAACCCTGCTTGGATCCTGTAGGTATATGATTCACTGGTTCTCAGATATGACACCAACATCCTCAAATGTGCCCTTACTCTACCTGAGCCCCGACCCTCCATACTGCCTTCCTTAGATTCCTAGGTGGCAAAACCACTGTCACTTCTAAGAGATCAGGTTATTATCTTTTCTCCTACAGCTTCTTCAGTTCCCCTTGTTTCCTAGGCCATGTTAATTACTCCCTCTTCCATACTCCCCAAAATGCTCCAAAATCACTCATTTCACCATTTTCTTCTGTGAACTTTATTGGTGAATCTGTCTCCTTGGTTGCATAATCCTCTATCCTCTTTAACCATCTCTGCATTCCCAGCAAAGATTGCTGAATTGAATCACTGTCTTAGTCACTGTGCATGACTCCAAACTTCCCATCTTTAAAAGAGACCATCAAACCATGGATGCTCTCCAAGAGATACTCAGTCTAAAGACAGAAAGAGGGATTCGGTGACCTTCAAGCCTCCTAGCTCTGTGATAATTTTACCCAGATCCAGATGTTGGCATCCAGTCATAAGAAGCAGGATAATGGAGACTGATCAGCAGCTTCCTTCTGTTTGATGAGGATCCAGAGAGTTACATTCACTCATTTATTCACTTACCCAATGCAGATTTATTCTACAGTTATCATTTTGTGCCTGGCATATTTTAGGTACTGGAGGTAACAGGACAATCAGCCATGCTTAATGGAACTCAGCCCTTGGCAGGAAAAGGAGACCAGCAAAAATGCCTGTGACACATGCTGCAAATGCTAGAGAGACTATGAAAACAAAGGTCTGACTCAAGCATGAGAAGTCAAGAGATTCCTCCAACAGTACTGCTGCACAAGGTAATACCCAAGCTAGAGCACAGAGAGGTCATACAGTATTGCCAGTAGTGGGAAGAACATGTGCCAAAGCTCAGAGGTGAAAGATAACATAAGAAGTTTTACAAAATTGTTTATCTAGACTGCTGGGGAAACACAGACATATTCTCTCTCTCTCTCTCTCTCTCTCTCTCTCTCTCTATCTCTATCTCTGTCTGTCTGTCTCACACACACACACACGCACACGCACACACACACACAAGATCTTAACACACTAGTATTGGGTGTTATTCAAGTAACGTCTGCACAGTCTTACCACATGCTCTGTGGGGCAAAGACAGACAAAATCACTTGATCCAGTAGGTTAGAGAAATTCTGTTTTAAGGAGATATCATTATTTCAGGTCAGCTCAGAACCCTCCATATGCTACTGAAAACTTTCTTAAAAATAAAACATAACAGGACATGTTTTTGCAAACTTAGTTGGACATGAACCAATTCTCCCTCAGCCTTCCCCATCAGAGCAGATGATTCCTTCACTTATTCTTGTTTCTTCAGCTCAATCCAGTGAATTAATCAGCAAGTCCTATTGACTCTATTTTCAAAACAGATGCCAAATGCAACCACTGCTCTTGCCACCCTCTGCTTCCAACTGTTATCTCTCACCTAGATTGTTCCAACACCTCCTAGCTCAGCCCAGGCTTCCACACCAGCCCCCTATAGTCTATTCGCCCAATAGTAGTCAGAATGATCAAAAATATAAGTCAGATCCTGTCCCCTCACTATGTAAGATCATCCAGCAGCTTCCTTTTACACTCAGAATAGCATTCAAATGCCTCATCTCGGCTACAGGGGATGATATGATCCGGCCCTTGCCCACCCCTCTGGCCCTCTCCCAATTTCATCCACAATGAGCCACATTGCTTCACTGCTCCTTAAACCCATCCAGCTCAGTCTCAGCTCAGGACTCTACATTGTAGTCTCCTCTGCTAGGAACACTACTCTTCCAGATCTATACACGGCTTGCTGCTTCTCATCGCTTAGGTCACCATGGATAAAGGGGCTTGACCTCACTTTTCAAAGTGCTCCAGCATCTATAATAGTGCCAGGCACCTGGCAGGAGCTCAAACAGGATTGAATGAATGAATTTATATGTGAATGGCAAGGCACCAAAGCACTCACTCTCCAGGAGCACATTTGGCTGAACAAGTGTCATGAAACTCTCTTCCTCTTGCTGCCTCCCAGATGAGGACAAGAAAATTCCTCTCAGAAAACAAAAAACATCATCGTCTTACTTTGCTGTGCTGAATCTATTCCAGGGGGAAGGGGAAAAGGGGCAAAACCCAACTTCTGCAGGTTAATTCAAAGCTCCAGTATCGACTGGCAAGTGATAGTTGCTATGTAACAGTCCTTGTCTATCTCTGTCTCTACCATAGAGTTCCCAAATATTTGAGGAAGAGAGAGAAGAAAAAAGCACTAGCCCTCCAAGTGGAAAAGTCTTGCTCCTTGTGTATGGAAAGTCTAATCCTTGGCCCTAATTGCTCCATGCCACCTTTAGTCTTTTTCAGGTGACTTCTAGAAGCCCTGAGGAAGACAGAACTGGGATCTTCAAGGAGTGCCGGGACGAGATCCTACACGAGCCTCAGGTTTACACCAAAGTTCAAATTCCAGTGCAGTCTAATTCGATCCACACACAATCTCTTCTCCCCTGCAGGTGATCTCTTGCTGATAAAGGGACCTTAGGCAGACTAGGTACTTTTTTTTAACCTTCATTTATTTATAATAAAAAAAAGCTATGAATCCCTGTTTAGTCATTGCAAGAATTAAACAAGCGCTTAATGTACTTAGCACAGATTCTGGCACACGAGTGCCAAAATGATCAACTATTACATTAACAACCATGAATGGTTTCCACCTAACTCTCCAAGCCTGGTTTCCACGCCTTTAACATGGAACAGCGAGCAAAACTGTATGGGTTTGTTATAAGGATTAAATCAGTAGTTCTCAGTCTTTGCTGCATCTTAGAATCACCTGGGGAGGGAAATAGTGAAGCTCCTGAGGCTAAGGTTCCCTGCCCAGCCAGACAAATCACATCTTCTCTGGGTACGAGACCCATGCTTAAGTATTTTTCAGCTCCCTAGATGATCCAGCATGCAGCCAAAATTGAGTGCGAGTGAATTAAGTGAAGTTACATTTGCACACACATAGCAGGTACTAACCTCCTTTCCTCCTAGTCCTAAAACAAGTCCCTTGTGTGATGTGAGACCTTTGCCACTTCTATGATAATATAAAGAGAAATGACAAAGTTTTTGGAAAATCAAGTAATATGTAACTTCACAGACCTAGATGGGTGATGCAAATTTCATGCAATCAAAAGTTAATTACACAAATGATCTTGTGGCCCATCTATTTCCCGGGTTTCAATGAGGCCCTGGGAAGATTTTGGTTGAAATACCTGCCTTAAATGATAGATACACAGAGAGAAAGTTACTGTCTCAACAGCAGATGTTCCCAAAACAAGGTAGCTCACCTGGGAATGAGGAAAATGAGCAGCCCAGCAGAAAGAAAAAGGGCTTGTTTCTGCTCTAATCAAGAAGTAGGTGATCTTTATGAAGGGTTTAATTATCTCAAGACTCGCTGGTACTTCTTCCTGTTTCAAGAAACATATTTGAAAGTCCTGGTGTAAGAGTAAATTATTAATACCAATAGCACAAGGCAGTTTCGCGTCGCTTTTCATCTATGGCTTTGAAATCACTTTATAAATACTGGTTAATTAAGCCACCCTGCCCTTGCAGTGAATGTCATAGCTCCATCCTTCAAATGGGTAAAATCATCCTCACGGGAAGACGCTAATCCACGATGCCAGTGAGTGAGTGAACATGTCTAAAGCATAGGGCCGAGCACTGAGCAGCAGGTGGTTCTTGTCATTATTAAGGGAGGTGGAATCAGAGAGATGCTCACAGATGAATCTACACTTGTGTTGGAAAAGCATGCTTTATTTGCTCTCTACACTCCTTCATCCAGCAGGCATTTCTTGAGCGCTTACTAAGGGCTCTGAGCTTGGAAAGGAAATACCAGACTCCTAAAGATGGGAATTGTGTCTTAGTCATAGCTGCCTGTATAGGGACCAGGACAGTTGCTGGGACAGAGTAAATCATCAATGGAGTTTAGTTTAAAAATGAACAAAGATGAGTAAGATACAATCCTGCTAAACATACAGAGCCTACAATGGAGATAATAAGACCCCTGCTGCAGGTCTGCAGACATAATTAAGTATCTCCAGATGAGATCATAATGGATTTAGGGCAAACCTGTCATCCTTCTTCCCAGAAGGGACAGGTGATGGGAGACACAGCGAGAAAGCCTTGTGAAGATGGAGGCAGACACTGGGGTCATGGAGTCCCATGCCATGGGTTGTTAGCAGTCCCCAGAAACTTGAAAGTGGCATGGCACTGATTTTCCTTCAGAACCTCCCGAGGGAACCAACTCTACCAACAGCTTGATTTCACACTTCTGGGCTCCAGAATGGTAAAAAAGTAAATTTCCACTGTGTTAAACTTCCAAATTTTTAGTCATTTGTTGTGGCAGCTCTGGGAAACTAATATAACCCTCTATATGTTTCAACTCAAGAATTTCCTTTCTCTTTCTTTCCTTTTTTAATGGTAATGATTATAAAATGCCTCAAGCCTGCAAAAAAAGATAGGGATTAATGAACATTATGAGCACCACATCCCAGAGAGCAGCCAGCCCCAGAAAATGCATCACCATCATAGCAAATGAAATTTGCATATACTAATGAAACCCCAAAGCTCCTCCCATCCCACTGCACTCTCTCCCCCAAGAGACAAATACTCCCTTGAATATGGTGCAAATCATCCCCTTGAGAGTTTTTGTATCTTCACCATATATATATATATATGAATCTATTCATATATATATAAATTCCTAAGTGATAAATAGAATTTTTTACCTGTTTCCAAATTGTATATAAATGGTATCCTATAACATGTATCCCTCTGTATCTTGTATTTTTACTTAACATTGTTTTTGAGATAGATGCTGATTCATGTGGCTCTGATTCATTGGTTTTCACTGTTCTCCTGTGTGTATACATCACAGATCTACTGACATGCTTTCCTGTGGGTAGGCATTTCAAGGTACTGGTTTTGTTTTGCTTTTTTTCATTTTTTATTATTATAAACAATGCATCAGTGAAATTTCGCATCTCCTGGTCTGCATTGTCTGAGAAGTTCTCCAGGGCTCTGTTTCTAGAAGTGTGGTTGGAGAGCCACTGGTGAATAATGAAATCATTCTGATGGCTTTGTGGTCAACACAGCTTTTTGTGTGTGTGCAAAAGAGAAGATAAAATATATGAATGCATCATACACTAAGTATTGCCTCGTAAAACTTCTGTTTCAATTATAGATAAGTGTATGCTGGATGGCAATACAGAAAGTATTTCTTACTGGCAGTGGTAGCCAAAATTTAAAGTAAAAAGTTTAGAAAACAGTTCTCTAGGGCCTCACTGCTCAAAGAGTGGTCAGAGGACTAGGAGCAGCAGGATCGCAGGAAGCTGGTGAGAGATGCAGAATCTCAGGTTCCATCTCAGACCGGCTCAGTGCAAGACTGTTTTAATCAGATCCCCAGATTTTTCATCTGCCTGTTAAAACTGTTCTTTAGTGATGTAACAGCAAGTGGAATCACTTGCCATAAAAGTACCCATGTTTCCCTCACATTGCTAGGTACCAGCAAAATGCTATCCCAAGTGGCTGTACCAAAGAGTTCCTTTAAAGATCTGCCTCCAATGTCAGAGTTTGTAGTAAGATGTCATTTGACCAAAGCATTCTGCAGCCACAAATTTTTTTAAAAAACCATTTTTTAAAATCAGTCTTTTACTGCTTTCTCGTGACTATGTCATTCACCATCCCTCTCTAAGCAGCAAGGAAGACTTGCACTAAACAAGGCGTCTCCTCTACAAGAATGAGGCTTCACCCTAAGAAAGAGCAAGGGACAGCCATTATCACATGGAACCATCAGAGACTCAAGCACCACGTCCCAGAGAGCAGCCAGCCCCAGAAAATGCACCACTCCTCCTTGGCAGCTGCTGGCTTTCCTGAAGCTGAGAGCATCCAGAAGACTTTCCAATGAATCTGACATTGTTTCCAGGCTACAGTGGCCCCCTGCTCTTGGACGCAAAGTTTAATTTGATTTTTTCACTCGAGTAACCAAGACATTTCTGACACATTGCTTCGATGAGGTCCTGGCACCATGCTAGCAGAGCCATCTCCTCAGACCTCCTCTTTTCCCTTTGGCTCCTGCTTCCTTTTTCTGGAATTTCTATGCCTGGTCTCTGACTCGCTAACCTGCCTCCACTTCCTTATGCAGTGTTAAAGTAATAACTCACCTCTGTGCTGGAAGCTGCTGCCTACTGAGAATCTATCATGGGCCTGCAGCTGTTCTGGGGACACGCAGCACAGACAGACATTATCGCCCCTGTTTTATGGCTAAGATCATCATTTAAGATGCAACCTGTCACACTAATGACATGGGGGTGGGTTTTTAAATCAGTGGCTTCTCATTGTCACTTGGATATACTGGATAGCCTTTGTGATATCATGGCCAAACTTGGTCATTTTGCCAGTGACCTGAATGGGTCAGTGCATGCTCTGGACACTGCAATCAGCAAGTCATACATATCAGGACCATGTAAGCAAAGACTATACACATCCTGCTTGTTGCCTGAGACCTTCCTCTGACATTTTCTCATAGTACCAAGAAAGTGCCAATGTTAAAACTTGCAGAATGCATGTCAGAGGTTTGAATGAAAACACTTGGGATCAATAGCGGGGCCTCCTCTCCAGAAATGCTACATTGCCAATGCCCTTGATGACATGATCTGGTTAACAAACCTCCTCTAAACAGTGGCTTAAAACAATGGCAATCTTCGATGTCACTCCTGATGCTGTGCGTTGACAAGGCTCAGCCACAAAGTTTGGGATCTCTTATGTGGTTGCAATCATTGAGACTGGGGTTTGGATTACCTCAAAGTTTTCTTCATCCATATGTCTGACACCTAGGCTGGGAGGACGCAGACAACTGAGGGCTGGAAGAGCAGGGACTCTTTGGACATCTCTCTTCTAAGTGTCCCTCCCTCTTCATAGGTCTCTTCAGAGTAACATACTTCTTACTGGGTGACGGGAGGTACCCAGAGTAAATGAAGCAATAGAAACTGGCAAAGACTTTACTGCCTCTCTATTCTAACCTCACCTCAGAGTCACACTTTGTCACCTCCACTGCATTTGTTCATCAAGTCACAAGGGCCCACTCAGATGGTAGAACAAGAAATAGAAACAGCACTTCTTGTTTCGAGGAATGTGAATGAATGTGCATGTATTTTTAAAGCCAGTATAGTCATGGCACAAATTTTATACACTCATCCCACAAGCAACAAATACAGATCCCTTCCCAAAGACCCAGAAACCTCATCTAAAGCACCATTAGGCTCAGCTCCAGGATCCTGCTGTCTAAATCAAGTCCAAGTGTGGTCAGGCTCCTTGACAGAAATTCTGCAAGTCTGGCTTCTTGAGTACAGTTTCTCTTGATCTGAAGCCCTGAACTCAAAAGATAAAATATCTTTCCCAACACATCCAGTCTATCACAGTGAGACCCACGCACTTTAATAGACATTTAAAAAGAGGGAAATGGGAGTCACGTGTGATCCACAGCAATTCTGAAACCCACCAGGTATGTGGGGGTATGGTATGTGTTGCCAGTGCCTTGATTAGTAAGAGCTCACTCTAACCACCTGGGAATGACTCATCACAACTCTAGGCTCCCTGCCCTGGCTCTGAGTTCAACCTCCTGAATCATCCTCCCATTTATGTAAGAAATGGTGTTAGCAGCTGAGTAAATGTGTTTGTTTGTATTTTTTTGCCTGCTTCTTCCCTGTTCTAGTTTGAAAAATCAATCACTTCTTTATGCTTTGTATCGTCTTGTGGGGAACTACTCAGACTGCTTCAAAGCTCAGGGGCATCTAAGGACACCTGAGGGTGTGACACCACATATCTAGTGCAGGCACACAGTGGGATACAGTTATGTAACCTTGACTTAGCACAGGTAAACGTGCATGTGCTGGTTACGGCACTATGTAAGAATGTAAACATGAGATAACAATCTGTATGAGACTTATACCATAAAGATACAAGCAGCTCTTGCTCTTGCACTCTTGCACTCTTGTGCTCTGCTCTGTGCCATGCTGTCTACTGTTGTTGCTGATGTCTTGCACACATGCATTCTTTAATCCTGGGACCTCGCCCTCAAAAATCTCTCTTGGGCCCCCTGAACAGGCTGACATGTCTCTGTTCTACTGAATCTAAACTGGGGTTTTTCCATTAGTAAAATTATCTTTAAAATTTTTTTAGTTTCTTATTTATCTTAGTGGAGTTCACCCCATGGAATAAAATCACAAATACCTTCAAAGTAAATCTTTCCTTACTGTGCTCACTCTGAGACTGCTGAAGACCAATGCCTTTAAAATCCTTAGATGCTGTAGTGTTTGAAAGAGAGGATTTATTGGAAACACATGGAAGATTCCAAAGGGCCTTTTTGCCAGTTCAAAAGGTGCCCTGGTCTTTCTGAATTCTTAACAAAGGATCTTATAATCCTAACCTAGATGTGGTCTTTGGCCCTGAGGCCCTTTTTAATTTGACAGATCTTTGCCATCTATAAACTCAGCTAGCTTTATTTCCTTTGTATTGACTCCAGGTTTTTAATTTAAATTAAATCATCCTTTTTTTATAATTAGGTTTATTGGTATAAGTTAGATAAACATAATGATCACATTCATCATAGGAAATTTGTACCTGAACATGATATATCTTAGTCCCCCCCCTTCCTTTTTTTCTCATCACCCTCCTTCAACCCCTAAATTAAATCATCTTTTTAACTCATTATCTACCTCTTTGGTCTTAACACATAAAGCTATAAGCAACAAGTTGATACTTTTGCTGTTTTTCCTGGAAATACCCATTCCAAATCCACTCATTAATGGGGACTATCTTCTGCTTTCTATACCACCATAGGTGCTCCTGGTGCTAAACTTTTCCACAATTACAGAACAAGAGTCCTCATACATCCACCTCTGGTAACATTTTCTCACTATTCCTGAAGCCCTCACCAGCAACCTCCTCAGGAGCCACCAGGCTTCCACTAAAAGTATCTTCAGGGGCCATCTTTTGTTATTTGTTTAGTTTATGTCCCCTAGAGATGAGGAATTTGTCCATTTTATTCACGGTGTCATCCTTTATTGACTAGGTCTTCATCTGACATAGTGTAGACATTCTAAATATGAGTTCATAAGCTGAGCATGGTGGCACATTGTCTATCCCAGCACTCAGGGGGGGATTGGTCTCAAGTTTTAGGCCAGTCTAGGCTACATGGTGAGTTCAAAATCAGTCTAAATTACATAGCAAGACCCTATCTCATAAAACTAACTAAATGAATGTATGTATGTATGTATGTATGTATGTATGTATATTGAGTGAATGTATGAACAATAATTTGTGCAGGCATTAAGTGTTAAAGCGGGGAGTAGAACCTAAGCAAAATCACTGACCATCCAAAATCCAGGCATTTAACCATGTTGCCTCTTGGTGTAGCAGAAGCTTGACTGCTAAAATTGACAAATTCACCTCCGTGAGTGACCTTCAGTTTGTGGGGAGGAGGTGCGAAGAAGAGGAGAGATGCATAAGTAGGGCAAAAGTCCCCACCCACCAGTGGCAGCCCAAATTCCTTAACATTGATCAGAAGACCCCTCTATGACCTGACACCATACAAGACCTCTTATGTCTCCTGTCATGACTCTTCACCTGGGTCTCCCCCTTAGGCCCATAGGACTTTCCCCCATTCTCATTAAAAGTTACCAAAAATCCAGCCTCCAGTGTTTCATTGTAATATGGTGCTGATCATAGTCCATAGAGTTGATAAGTAAAGAGATTAGCATAGTGTCTTGCACACATAATCATGCAATAAATCTTATTCAGATAACGTCAATTATTTTACAGGTGCGGAAGCTGAGGCATAGAGACAGAAAAGCACTTGCCTGACTTACATGGCGAGCAAGTGACAGAACCAAGGCTAGCACATCTAATCCCTGACATTCGAATCAGTGCTTTTTCTGCTGTCCCCATGTAGCTGCACATACAGGTGACATCAAGTCCTGAAACTGGGCTTGCTGTAGTCAAGGATACATTAAAGCAAGAATATGCAACTCTTTAGGATACTTTTGCAAAAGAAACATAGATCTGGCTGAGGGATGTGCCCAGCCAGGCATGTGGACTCCTCAGGGGCTCCCAGTAACTACAGATATAATACAAGTTATACAAATGTATAAAAAATTACCAGATCTGCTTACGATGGTCAGCCACAGAATTGGATGAGAAAGCACGCAGAAGGTGTCTGCGCACTGGAAATTAAGGTTTCAGTCTAAGGTCTGGAGTTCACTGCAGTGTCCCATGCAAGTCTGTATCAGGAGGCCAATGGGTCCATACTGGAAGGCTGAAGAGTCTATGCTGGAAGGTTGAAGGATCCAAGGCTGAAGCCAAAGAATCTGCACTGCAAGCCAAGAGATGATGTCCAAGTTGAAAGCAGAGACTGGGTCTCCTCTAAAGAAAATAATCAAATCCATCCTTCCTCATTTCCCCTTTATACCATCCAGGTGATGAGCTGCCCTGTGGTGGGTCCTGAACAACCTAGGGTATAGAATTACCAAGCCCACTTAGTCAAGCTTCTAAACTTCTCAAGTTGACACAATCAATCAACCATTACAATCCACCCCTTGTCAATCAGACGCATTTCTTTAAACCAGTCTCCAGATACAAAG
>RJWT010016555.1:0-19796 GCA_004365215.1 Cuniculus paca | reverse complement strand
CGCCCAGAGAGCGTTTCAACTCTTTGAAAGTGCTTTGTGATCTTCCTGTGAGCTATTCTTCTCAACAATGTATGACATAGCTAGTAGGCATTATTATCCATAATTTAGTGAAAGGGAAGTGAATCAAAAACAGGTTGAATGACTTGTTCTACACCGCAGGAAGTCACAGCCGAGGCGGAGGATGAACCCACAGCTTTGTACTGGCCTTCCATCTGTTGCTAAGCCCCATTAGCTGTGTTTCCTACCTGTACCCAGTAATTAGCCCAACTAAACGCTGCCAAACACGGACACTGCATTGATTGTTTGATAGTGTTTCCTCTCTTTTGAGTTTACTCATTTGACTTGCAAAAATATTATAAAAATAGCTTCCCAATACCCCACTGCCCCTGAAGCCAGGAAAAGTAGAAAGTAGAATGAAGCAGAATTCATTTATTCTGAGGACTGAGAGCAGAAGGAGTTAAAAGTTACCAAATGCCGTGACTGATGCTGTGAGAGAAGCTGGTAAGCCTTGAGAGAATTGTGTTCTACTTAAGTGACAAGTACCAGGATCTGATTGATATTCTCTGTAAAATTTTCCCCAGTTACATGTTTTTTCTTTGGCACCTATGATTTATAGAATATCCCTGTATTAATTAGGCATATGCTAGTATTTTGGTGGGAGAAGCGATAACTCTCTAGATTTTCATTGCATATTATGTACAATTTATTAAAATGCATATATACAATTTATTGAAGAGACAAGATTTTAGAAAGTGGGAGAAAAGGTTAAACTTTCTCCAGATACCATAATGGAAAATGCTGTCGTGAATGGATAGCAATTTCCTAAATATAGAAAACAAAAAAGTAACTTCTTTAGTAGGAAAAAAAAAATCAAAATCCATAGCAATCCCTGAGTCAGCAACATAAGCAGTTGATAAATGCACCTGCTACCCTGTCTATAGCTGATGTAGCCTTTTCAGGGTGGCCTTATCAAGTTAAGATCTTGTTGGAGAGTAATGAACACGAACAAAGATGCTGCTGCTCAATTGCTCATCATTAGAGCTCCACACAGGGTTTGAGGGATAGCAAGGACTGGGATAAATCAGTGCTTTGAACCTTCTGATAATTGGTGCTCCAATCTCAGAAAGTGGATATTATTCTTGGGTAAAATATCTGCCACATGGCTAAACGGCATTAATAGATTGAAGGCAAAGTGGCATAGGTGTTCATCCTTGCAAAGGGAATTAACAGGATCAGAGTACACGTGAGAGTAATCCAGTGCATCCCACCAAATGATCTCTTTAAATCCCAATTTTTTCCAAGTGTAATGAGAGTGATAGTCACTTCTGAAGAACGAAGTGAAAATATACAAGAGGGGAGTTTACATTTTTAATTAAAGTGCTACTTGAGTGTAAAAGCAAACCTGCATTTTTCAGAAAGTTAACTATGTAATTACACATGTGTTGAATATTTATTGTATATAACCTCCAGACACATTACAAGGATATCTCTAAACATCACCAGAACCCTGAAGAACAAGTAACTCAGCATATGCTGCAGATGTAACTGAAGCTGGGGGTGACTGAGCTTCTTATTCCGGAGTGAGAAGACATAGTTTCATACATTGTTTCCTGTCTTTTAGCAATTCATTGGAAATCCAAAAATGGACTGCTTTTTCTTTCATCTGCAATTTATTAGTTTTGCTCTGCCCTCATTCAGCCCTTCCCATTTCTATATCGGGGATTGAATATGGGACATTTGAACTGAGCTATATCCAGAGTATTTTTTTTTATTTGACAGAGGGTTTCACTAAGTCTTTTAAGTTGCCCAGACAACACTTGAACTTCTGATCCTTCTGCCTCAGTCTCTCAAACTGCTAGGATTATAGGTATACATGACTGCCCCAAGCTCTTAAATCACTCTTATAGGTGCCAGCTTCCTTCTCTAACTTCTTCTAGGGTCCCTGAGATTGACCACTTCTAAGAGTGTGGCATCATGGGCTTAATATTCATTTGAGTCCACAGCAAAGTAGACTCACAAGTTGAGAGATTTGGCATTCTGTACAGTCCTGCCTTAATGTGCTATGAACATCAGTGCCAAATGCAACGTGGCCATTCTTGCCGCCCTGTGAAGTAATTCTGAAAGTCCTCTTGTGAATGTCTTTAGTGCACTCTTATGGCTCCCTCAATATCTAAATAGATCCCAAATATTTACCTTTCTTGGTCACTTTGACTTTGGGAAAGAACTAGAAGTCATGAGGTACCAGATCCCATGAATAAGGTAAATGAAGACATACCTTCGTTGTTTTACAATCCCGGCTTTCTGTTGGATGACACTTGGCAGCAGCATTCACTATATATTTTATCATACCTCAGAGGGAAACTAAAGCAAATGTTCAGAAGAACTCCTTTAGTAAGTGGCAAAAATAATGACAGAGTGTCATCAAAGTAAGGGTAAGTATTCTGAGAGAAATTAATGGCAATGTGTCTTTTGGCATTTTTTTTGTTGTTGTGATGTAATTTTTTAAATTTAAGCATGAAACACAATTTTTGATCACTTCATGTAAGTCTTCTAGCTCAATAAGTTAATTGTTTCAGGTCTTTTGTTGTAGGGCAGAAGCCTAAAATACAAAGTTGATCCCAAGTCATGGGCCATTGGGTATAATTTTACATGATGACGTAAAGGAGGCTTTGGAACTTACTTACATGAGAAGTTTGGAATTATAGAGGGACAGGATAAAGATGGCTTAAAATGTACAAGAAGTTTAATCAGTGACTCTGGTGGGGGTTCAGAAGAGCACAATGCTGATGAAAGTGTGGACAGCAAAAAATATGTGGACAGTAATGTGGGGTGCATTGGCACATGCCTATAATTCCAGGAGGATCACTAGTTTGAGTCCAGGCTGGGTAAATTAATGACTAAATGAGATCGTGTTTTAAAATAAAATAGCAAAAGTCAGAGCACATAGCTCAATGTTAAAGACCTGCCTTCAATCCCCAATTCTTTCAACCCCCACATTAAAGAAAAGTAAAGGCCATGCTGATGAGGTTTCACATAGAAAAGAGGATGCTATTGTAACCTTCCTTGTTACATTATGGCAAAGCGTTTGAATGCATTTGTCCATGCCTTGGTGCTTTGTGAGACACTTAGCTTAAATATGATGGACTAGTTTATCTGGAATAGAAAATTTCAAGGCAGTGAAGCATTCATGCTGCAGCACAGCTATTACTGGCTGCTTTTAGCCAAATCTACACAGAATCAGGTGCTTAAGGGAGCAGAGTGAAAGGATTTGGAAAATGCAGAACTTGACTAAAAATGGAGCATGTATAAACATATGACCGAGGAAGCTGTGCTTGCTAGTGCCACCGAAAAGGAGCCAAGTGATTTGTAGTACTATAGTAGATGCTTCATGAGCATCTCAAACTACCTCACCCATGTTTTCTCAAAACATGAGAAATGAACATTTGTTTCAAAGACTTTCCAGAGAAGAATATATTCAAGAATGAGCACTGGTGTTGCCTGTGCTTCCAGGACTGTATCAGTGCTTTTATCTCCATGTTCTGCCAAGAGGTCAAGCAAAGGCCAGTATGGTCCGGATTCAAGTGGACCCAGGTACAGTCACTCCAGTGTCAGAGCTTAGTGTATTGTAATTCATATGAGATTAATTTTCCTGAAATGTAGAATGCAGAAGTTATGGAGTCGTGGTGGCATCCACTGAGATTTCAAAAGAAACACTGGTTGATCAAGCACCTGTTGCAGGCTCAGAGTCCCTGCAAGTGGACCCAAGAGGGTTATGCTAAGTGGACCTGAAGGATTTAAGAGTAAAACCATAACTTTAGTTGGAACCCAAGGAAAATAGAGGCTGCAGTGACATGCATCACTCTTTAGGGAAAGCTACAGGCAGCGTGAAAACCAGCTCACAAAAGCAGTCATGTGTGCTGCCACCAGCAAAGCCCCATGAGTAAGGCAGCCCAAGCCCTGAAGAGGCCACCTGCTGCTGTATGTGCTTCAGATGCCAGAGTTAAAGCTCTAGTAAATGTTTGCCTTTCTGGGTCTGGTCTTGCTTTGCACTGATCTCTATAATTTCTAATTTCTTCCTTTTGCATTGGGAATGTATACACTGTACCTATCACACCATTGTGTCTTGAAGTATGTACATACCTTTTCATTTTCTCAGAATTTACCATTGAGTTTGCCATTATTCTCTGAGGACAGTTTAACATTGGGTGTTTGATCAGTGCTGGAAAAGTTAATACTTTGAGAACTCTTAGAGAAAGAATGAATGCATTTTCTACTATGAGGTGCACATGAAGCCTTAGGAGCCAGGGGCAGATGCTATGAATTAAATCTGGGTAGCTTCCCTCAGATGTCCATGTTGTAAAGTCTTGGATGGATTATATTAATGAGAGGTGCCATGGACTTATAATTTAGGGCCTTATGGGAAGTCCATTTATCATTGGGGTCATTCTCTCAAAAGGGACTGTGGGACTCTGATTTCTGCTTCTTCCTTCCTTTGCTTCCTAGCTGATGAAGTGAAAGAGTTTTCCTGCCTTCCTCTCTTACTGTGATGTGCCATGCTTGCCAGCAGCCCAAAACAATGGACTCACTCAATCTTGGACTAAAACACTTAGATCCATGAGTCAAAATAAGGCTATTCGCTTTACAAGTTAATTGCCTCAGGTATTTCATTCCTGTAACAGGAGATCGATTAATACAGTTATTTGATTAAGCAGCAGGATTCCTTTTGCAACTTTCTTCTAACATAGTCTTGAAATCACTATGCTCTCTCTTTCACAATCTATCTAACATAGGTGTAATTAACATAAACAAAAAGCAAAAAATAAAACAAAAGCTTCACAAAAACTGCTTTCAAATTAATTACTTTTCCTCCATCCACCATTCTTCATAATTATTCATTCCCTAATTATCCCAAAGTACAGCTATGCATGATCAATTCCTGATATTTGATTCTCACTCTGGGAAAGTTACCCCTCTCATGAGTCTAAATTGATGATGCATTCAGGAAGAGACCTGACCTGTGGAAACTTGTAATCTTAAAGAACATTCTTAAAGATAAAATATATAATATCTAGAAGAATAAGCTGTAATGACAAAACTTAAGTATCAGACCACATGAGAAATTACACACTGAAATATGAGGAGAATTTTATTTTACATTACTCTTTTATGATGCCAAAATCTTTTCTTTCTTTCTTTCTTTCTTTCTTTCTTTCTTTCTTTCTTTCTTTCTTTTTTTTGTGGTTTTTTGAGATGGGGTCTCACTATGCAGGTTGACCTTGAGCTCACTTAGCCCAGGCTGGCTCGAACTTGCAACAATCCTCCTGCCTCAGCTTCCCGAGTGCTGGGATTACTGGAGTGCACCACCATGCCCAGCTTGCCAAAATCTTTCCCTTTTCTGGAAACTACCTACTCCACACAATAATTCCTTGCTTATTGTTCATTTTAGTTTCTGTTTTCCCCCTTTGTAAAATGTTACAGTAGAGTAGCTCAAATATTACGAGAATCATACAGAAGGAAATCAGCTACTCCATGACTTGTCTTTTACTATATAAAATAAATTTTAAAGATTGTTAAGCAAATATGCATTGGAATTCTGTTATTCCCCTATGAAACTTTGTAAAATTCAGTAAAACTCGATTTCATTGCTTATAACAATATCAACATTAGATAAACTTTTAAAAGATCCTTTTTACAAGTAAAAAATAAATTTAAAATGGTATGGGTTAGAAATTATGACTTAATGAGGAGGACTATAATTCACATGTAAATACGAAGTAACAGTATCACCTTTAAAAGAATCATAAACCTGGGCTGGGGATTTAGCTCAGCAGCACAAGCGCCTGCCTGACAAGCGTAAGGTCATGAGTTTGATCCCCAGTACCAAAAAAAAAAAAAGAGCAAAGAATCATAAACCTCACAAATTTGGTCCTGAGTTAAAAGTGAACCTAGTTAACAGTGGAGCAAGTGCTCCACATTCTACTGGAACAGATATCCCATACACAAGGATATGTCTTCTATTGTGTCTTAGTTACTTTCTTCTTTGCTCAGACAAATTATCCAACACCTACACATTAAGGAAGGAGAGAATTATTTTTGCTCACGGTCTGTAGAGGTTTCAGTCCATAATCTGCGGGCTCCAAGGCAGGGTATCATGACAGAGGGTCATCACAGGGGAGAAAGGGTATGTCGTATTTACTTTTCTCTTGTTGCTGAGACAAAATACCTGACACCCAAAGTTAAAGGAGGAAAGGTTTATTTTGGCTTGCAGTTTGTAGGGGTTTCAGTCCATAGTTGGCTGACTCCAAGGCAGGGTGGTATGACAAAGAGGCATCACAGAGGAGAAACAATTCATGAAAGGCAGAAAGCAGAAGTTAGCAAACTAGCAACAATAACATTTTCTTTTTACCCCTTTTGAATTCTAGGTTGGCTAGCTGGCTTAGTGTGGGCACAAAATCAATCAGTAGGTTAATTTAGTAATCATACACCCTTAACCCCAGGACCCTTAATCCTGGCATTGCACCATGAATCAATCCCAGTGTCACACACTGTAGATCCAGCCATCTCTGAAAAGCCCCACCTGTGACCACTTGAGGTTTTGAGGGGACATCGAAACACATACCATAACAGATTCATGCCATGGAAGTGGTAAAGGAAGAGACAGGGATCCCAGCAGAAGAAGAGACATTGCCAGGCCATTTCCCCATGACTCATCTCCTTCAAACAGGCTTCATCTCCTAGCATCACATTTACCTTTAAACTCATCAGGGCACTAATCTCCTCATAAGCATTGTGCTGCCATGATGGAATCACCTCACCAAAGCCTCACCTATAAGCACATGAGACTTTGGGGGATATCTAGATGTATGCTAAAACATAGTCCTAATTTCCCCAGTACAATCTATGAACTTGACCAAGTTTACAAATCACCTTATGACTCATCTTCACATTTGAAGACAAATTTAAGGGTAATTTCTACTTTCTGGAGTTGACATAGGATCAAATAAGACAGTTCAAGTAACAATTTTAAATCATCTATTGTAATGTATATTTAATAAAGCATTATGTGTTATTAATAATATTGTTCAGATTAGGCACATGAGTGTCATGCTGTGATCTCACAGGAACCAAATTCATGCAACTCGAAGGTGATTTATAACGGCATTTTCTATAACAAGACCTTTAAAAAGTTACTACAAAATTCTATGCTATAACATATAGGAAAATTGGGTCTTCAGTGTGAACCTGATGGAAATCAGGTTTCCAAAATAGAAATTTATTCAAACTATCTTAAGGAGGATTATTATAATTTCTCACAGATAGTTAAACTCAGGAAATAGCTCCGTCATAAAAGTGTCTTCCTTTATTAGCTTCATTCCTCCAATCTCCTAACCAATTTTTTCTCCATTTTTCTACTAGATATGGCTGAACATTCCTATCAACTAGGATTCCTTACTGGGAATTTCAAATTCAAATGTCACCGTGAGCATTTCACTAATCATGTTTTCCAAGTGTATTCTATTTCTTTTCAGTCATCTAGTGAAATAAGGCTTATGTTTGATCTGGTGAGCTGTCGTCTGAGTAAAGCATTCAGAGAAGGATGCTACTTCCAGAGCCTGTAGGAAAACCAAGTAATAGAATATCCTGAAACAAAAATGAACAATGAAAGAAATGTTTTTAATCTTCAGGATTTTTTCAAGTTCTGTTTTCATTTAGCCATTTTGATCATTTTTATGTATCATAAATTTCAAAAAGAAGTACAGTAACTCTTGCTCTCTCATTTTGTATAGATCTGTACCATCCTTATTGACTTTATTTAATGAAAACTTGGTTTCCCAGTGCCACCAGTATTGATTTTGATAAGGGTGAAAGGAATTGTTAACTTTTAAAATCATCAGTAAATATTTAGTCCTTCGCATTGATACTGTGAGAAATAGATTATTCATTTCCCTTTCCATAATAATATTTGACTGAACTAATAAAAGAAATCTGTATCTTCATGGTTAAAAAATAAAATAAAAACTGTAAACCATAAATTTCAACAAAATAAGACATAGAAATCTAAAAATATCTCTCTGTCCCAAGTTATATCTGTATTAATAATAGCCACAAATATCTATGAGAAGCTTTGTTGAACGTTACTGCTGCCTGGCAATATTTCCAGGACTTCATTTTGCCAGGAAAGATGCCCCTTAAAGTCAGATGTGGCCCCAGAAATTGAGTTTTTTCCTTTTTCAAATGTTACCAAAAGTAAATATTTAACTGTAGAGAATATAGTTCCCAGTGTTGAATTTGTAGCTTTTTCTTTCCTTCGATATCAAATGTAGAAGCCTGACATTGAGATGTTGCAGAAAATTGGATAAAGGAGCTGCAGTAATTTTTTTATTTTTTATTTATTAATTTGATTAATTTTTGGTGCATTTTAGATATACATAATGATCGCATTCATCGGAGTTTGTATCTGCGTGTGATATACCTTGGTTCTTTTGTTCCCCAATCCCTTGTCTTTCCTTCAACCTCTTCTCCTCCTCATTTACAAAAGCTTTGTTTCCATTTTCTTCCTTCTATTCTCTTTTTTCCTTCCTTCCTTCCTTCCTTTCCCCTTCATCCATCCCTATTTGTCCTTCCTTGAATACCCTCATATATATATATATATTTTTTTTTTTTTCTAGGAATCGCTCTCAGAACCTTGCACTTGTGAGGCAGGTACTTATGTTGCTGAGCTGTGACCCTGGCCCCTCTTACACATTTTGGTCCAAACATTTACCCTTTCAGTTTCTCACACCAGAGAAACAATGTGATATTTAAACATGTGTATCTGATTTATTTTACTTAAAATTATAGATTCTTTTTTCTTTTCCCTTCTGTCCCTCCCTCCCTCTAGTTCCCCTTTCTTTTGAACAATTTGTACCTATTTCACAATACCTTTTATATACTTTGTTACCTATTTACACATTTGGTATCTCACATCAGAGAAATGATGCAATATTTACATACGTGTGTCTGATTCATTTCACTCAAGAGTATCGTCTTCTGGTGCATCCATTTACCTAGAAATATCTCAAGTTTATCCTTCCTCATGGCTGAGTAGTATTCAATTGTATAGTAACCTGAACCTACGACTTTACAGTTACAGTCTTTTTTTCTCCTTCCCACTTATTTTCTGAGATCTTTCCCCTTTCTCTTGGTAAAAACACAAAAGTTAGATCTTACTTTCTTAACCATGGTTAAATGTACAGTTCATTAGCATTAAATGTATCTATATTGTGTTGCAACTATCACCACAATACATCTCCAGAACTTTTTCATCCCTCAAAAATAAAACTATAAAATCATTAAAAAATGATTCCACATCACTCCTCCTTTCAGCCTCTGGAAATCACCATTCTACTTTCTCTCTCGGTAATCTTAATTATTCCAACCATTTCATCTAAGTGGCTTATTGACATTGACTTATTTTGCTTAGCATAATGTCCACAAGGTTAACCGATGCAGTATCATGTGTCTGAATTTCTTTCCCTCTTAAAGCTGAATATTGCATCATTGCATCTCCTCATTTATTTGTGGACAAGAGTTGTTTCCTTATTTTATTTATTATGAACACTGCTTCTGTGATGGGTGCACAAAAAATCTCTTCAAGTCCTTCTTTCAGTTCTTTTGACTGTAAACATGTGTAAGTTAAACTAACAGATCATATGGCACTTCTAACTTGATTTTTTTTGAGAAAATGTTATACTGTTTTTTGCAGCAGCTGTATTATTTTACACACTTGTCTTTCTGCAATTTTGCCAACATTTATTTTCTGATTTTCTGATAATTTTCACCCTAAAGATTGTTGGTAGGTATCTCATTGTAGTTTTGATTTGCATTAGCTTAATAACGGATAATGTTATGCATCTTCTTATGTGCTGATTGGCCACTTATATATCTACTATAGAGAAATATCTATCATTTTTTAGTCATTTTTGAATCAGATTATGTTTTTCTTAGTTTCACTTTTAGAGTTCTGTGTACATCATAGATATTTATTACCAAATATGTTATTTACGTATAATTACAATTCTCCTTTTCCATGAGTTGCCTTTTCCTCTGTTGATATTGTCTCATGATGCATAATTTAAAAAAGTTTTCATTAATTCAAATTTCTATTTTTCTTTATATGCATGTTCCCACCTGTATTGTAATGTCCAAAAAACCTTTGCCAAATCCAAAGCTTCGAAGATCTTGCCCTATGTGAGTTTCTAAGAATTTTGCAATTTAGTTCTTACTTTTATGTCTCTGAAATATTTTGAATAAATTTTTTGTATAAAGTATTCACAATAGTATTTCTTGAAAATATTGGGATATTGTACAGAATAATCTTGCCATCTTAGTCAAAAAAATATTTGACTATTTATCTAAACATATGTTCCTGGGCTTTTTATACTATTCCATTGGTCTCTGTGGCAGTACAACATTCTCTTGATTCATGTTTTAAGTTTTGAAATAAGGAAATGTTAGTCTTCAGGCTCTGATCTTTCTCAAATTTTTTTCAATATTCAGAATCTGTTGTTACTCCCTACAAGTTATCAGATAGGTGTTTTTTTTTAGTTCTGCAAAAATCATCGTAAGGATTATGATAGGGATGGCATTAAATCTTTAGCATAATTTGATTAGTATTTTTTTTTTTTGCAGCACCGGGGATTGAACTCACGACCTTGTGCTTGCCGGGCAGGCACTTAGACCGCTGTGAGCTAGATCCCCAGCCCTGTTTTTGAGACAAGGTCTCACTATGCCGTTCAGGCTGGCCTTGAGCTCACTTTGTAGCCCAGGCTGGTCTCGAACTCACAAAGATCCACCTGTCTCAGCCTCCCGAGTGCTGGGATTAAAGGCGTGAGCCACCACGCCCTGCAATTTGATTAGTATTGACAACACTATTGAGTTTTTCAATGCCTGAAAATGTATGCTTTCTATTTATTTATGTCTTCTTTTAAATTTTTCAGTATTGTGATTTAAATTATGTATGTCATTCATTAGATAAGTTAATTTTTAAGCATCTTATCCTTGATGATTTGTAAATGGAATTGTTTTATTTTTGATTAATTTTTACTTTATACAAACAATTTATCTTTTGCATGTTCATTTTATTTTTTTATTTTAAAGAGAGAAAAACAGAAAAATCAAGAAGCAAACAATTAAAAAACAACAACAAAAGCAAAATGATGATTAACAACAACAACAACAACAACAAAAAGCAATGACAATATAGGATTTCAAAACAAGATGATAGGAATTTAACAGTGTTTGTTATAATGCATATTGTTATCCTCAAAGTAATTGCTCAGGCTACCAGATCCAGGCATGGAAGATTAATCAAACAATACAATTTCCCTTTGAGTAGTTTCTTTCCCCTTTACTATACCTATTGCAACTTTAGGATCTTATTTGCTATTTTGTATTTTTACACAATGAGACAATTCTGTGTTTACACATACAAGTCTAATTTAGTTCACTTATGAGTATGGTTTCTAGTTGCATCTATTTACTTATGAAAGTCTCGAGTTTATCATTCTTTATGGCTGAGTAGTATTCCATTATATAAAAATATCACATTTTGTTTCTTACTAGTCTACCGAATTTGTTTTTTAATTCCAATAGAAATTTTTGGGAGTTAAAAAATTTTGTATATAAAATCATGTCATGAAGAAACAAGATGGTTTTTGAATTTCCTTTTGTAATTTGGATGCCTTTTATTTCCTCCTCTTCCCTAATTACTCTGGGTAAAATTTCAAATGCAATATGAAATAGAAATGTTGAAAATGACATCATTGGTCTATTCTTGAATATTTTGAACTTTCACCAATGAGTGTGATATTCACTGTACATATGTCTTTTATTATGCTTATATTTTTTCCTTATAGTCTTAGTTTATTGACTTTTTTATTATGAAAGCTTCTGAAGTTATATGACATGCTTTTTTATGTATTAAGGTAGATGACTATGGGTTTTCTCCTTTCATTTTGTTAATATGGCATATTCTGTTGACTGCTTTTCATATGTAGAAATGTCCTTGCACTTCAGGAATACACGCAAGTATATAATCCTTTCAATATTCAACTGCATTAAATTTGCTAATATCTTGTTGAAGATTGCCTATCAAGGTTGATAAGGAATAGTCCTGTAATTTTTTTTTCTTGTACTGTTCTTATCTATTTTTGGAATGGGAACATTTCAAGTATGACAAAATGAGTTTAAAAGTGTTCTTTCCTCTTTAAAGTTTTAGGATAACTTCGAAAAGAACTGATTTAAGTTCTCTTTAAGTGCTTAGTAAAATTCACCAGTGAAGCCATCAAGTACAGGACTTTTCTTTGTGATTGTTTTATTACTAGATTAATTTCTGTACCTGTTTTGATTTCATTCAGATTTTCTCTTTCTTCATTGCCTTACTAAGATTTGTGTTTCTAGGAATACATGTATTCCATCAAGAGTAATCAATATGTCACCTTACAATATATTTCCAAATATAATGGAATAACTATTTTTCACTTCAATTTCATCTATTTTTATAAATTTTAGGTTTGATCATAGCTGCATAAATGTTTGTAGTTGACTTCTTTTACAAAGAACTGTTTATTAACATATAATGTTTTTGTCTCTTATAAATATTTGTATTTAAAGTCTATTGCATCTGTATAGGTCCTCTTAACCTCTTTTGGATTTTTTTTTTTATTCTCTAAATTTGGTGAAGCACAAGAATTCCCTATTTTTAATTTTAAAGAGAAAAAAAGTAAAAATAACAGTAAAACAGAGTTTTAAAACAGACTAGTAGGACAGTAACAATTATTAATACTTTGGTATTTTGTTTAGATAGTAGTTATTCAGAGCACAAGACACGGGCATAAAATATTGTCCAAACAATATTAGCACAGACCTTTCTTTTCAATAACCTAAGGGAAACTAGTTGAATTACTATCTTAACTATAATATCTATAATATATATACTACATATCTTAACATATAAATATAAATATAAATATATATATATATATATATATATATATATATTTCTCTTCTGTCATGCTTCCTTTCCCCTTTTCTTCATCAGTTTCTCTCTCTCTTTTTTTGAGACCATACTTATAATGGAAGTAAATCAGACCCATATGTGTAAACATCACATTATCTCACTGTGAGACAGTGAATGAGTGTGAGAAGCTGAATGAGTAAACAAGATACAAAATGTACAATAGATATTGTGACTTGGGAAGAAACTGATTAAAAGAAAAGAGAAAACAATGGAGGAAAGGGGAAAGGAAGGAAGAGAAAGGAAATATATATATATATATATATATATATATATATAATAGTTAAGATACTTACACAGCTATTTCTCTTAGTTCATTGAAAGGAAGGACTTTCCTAGTATTGTTGTATCTTGTACTAAGAGTATCTTGTACTCTTAGTAAATACTCAGTAATCTGACTACTCTGAGTAATGCACAATGTATTAACTATTATTACTCTCCTATTAACCTGATTTGAAACTCTGTTTTCAGAGTTTCTATTTTTCTTTTCCCTCTTCAGAGAGAGAGAGAGAGAGACAGAGAGAGAGAGAGACAGAGAGAGAGAGAGAGAGAAAGAGAGAAACTGTGATTGGTTACTATTTATATACAATTTCTTTTTCTTTCTTCCTGTTCTCAATCCATTTGAGTTTTGGATTTAAATTGAGTTTTATACATAGCATATAACTGCAATGTTTTTCCTCATTTAACCAATCTATTTTTTAGAGATTTTAACCAATTTGCATTTAAAATGATTACAGAATGATGAGAGGAATTTTTTTGTTATTTTACTACTTGTTTCTCATACATCTCGTAACTTTTGTACCTTATTTCTTGGACTATAATCTTCCATGTTTACTTAATTATTTGTGGAAAATGTTTAATTTTCTCATTTCCTCTTATGTATATTCTTTAGTTATTTTCTTTTTGGTTACCATAGAAATTACATTTAACATCTCAAAGTTATAAAATTCTTATTTGAATACATACTAATTAACTCAAAAACATACAAAATTCTGCTTCTTTAACAGCTTCTTTTACGTCATTTTCTGTTGCTATCACATAGTTACATATTTACATATTGTGTATTCAAAATCACAAACTAATAATTTTAATGTATTTGTCTTAACTTATGTAGAAAGATATGTAATTATAAAACAAAATTTTAAAAATAGTAACTTTTAAAATATTTATTATCAGCCACTTAAATCAAGATTTTTAAATGTTGATTTAATTACTGTTACATAATAATAACTTTATAGTTTTGTAATTTGCATGCATTTGTTTTTACCAATACCTTTATTTTTTCATCCAACTTCATTAATTCTTTCTGTTCTTGCTGTCTGCTGCTGTTTCATCCCTGTTAGGCAGTCTAGTATTATTTCTGTACATTATTAATTTGGAAATGACTTAATTTCTACCTTGCTTTAAAGAATCATTTTGTTCAATACATGATGGTTGGTTGAAGTTTTATATGTCTTTACCACTTGAAATATATTTACACACTGCCTTCTGTCTTTCAAAGTTTCTGTTAAAAGATACAGCAACTTTTTTTTGAGAATTTCTTATACGTGACAAAGTATTTCTCTCTTGATGCTTTCCAAATGCTGTCTTTGAATTGGTCATTTAATAGTTTGATTAGAATGTGTCTTGGTGAGTGAGACTTTGTTTTCATTTTATTTGAAGTTCATTGAACATTTTCACATTTATGTTTAATATCTCATAATTCTTGGGAAGTTTTGAACAGTATATTTTAAGTGTCTTTTTTACTTTCTCTCTCTCTCTCTTTCACTCTTTCTCTTATTTTCTTGTAAGAGTAACATAATGCTTATGTTGGCTCACTTGATTGTTCCCTGTAGGTCATTAGGTTTTATTTAGTTTTTCTCAGTTTTTATTCTTTCTGTTCTGCACTCTCAATAATTTGTATTATTCTGTCAGTTTCACAGATTCTTTTTTTTCTCCTGGTTAAATATGCATTTTTAAGTTACAGAATTTTTCTTGAGTTTCTATCTCATATTTTCTTAATAATTTTTTTCTCTGAATTCTCCACGCTTCTTTCATTTATTGGGCATCATTAAGACCATCATTTTAAAATATTTGTCTAGTAGATCTATTATCAGGCTTTTCCTGAGACAGTATCTATTGGCTTATTTTTTCCAATTAAATGAGCCATGCTTTTTCATTTATCATACCTTTGAAATTTCTTGAGAACTGGATATTTAAATTTAATCTTGTTAAGAATCTGCAGATAAGATTCACTTTCATTGGTGTAAGTTGCCTCTCTGCCAAGCATCAGCTTGATACATAACTTAAAATCTCCTGTTATGTTTTGCGAGCTTTGATTTTCCCTGGGGATGTGTATTTACGTTCTATTTTTCCTTGTATATGTTATTGCTTCTGAATATCTTAATCTTTGATGTTGTTGTAGTCAGGGTTTTCCAGGGAACAGATTTAATACAGGACACATAATTTATAAGGTTGTTTTATACTGTTTACCTAAAAAATCAAATGCAGCAGGGTACTAGAGATCTGTCCATACACTAAAGACCCAGAGAATACATCTGGTAGCCCAGATCCCAAGGAAATGTCCTGCAGGAGACCAGGTGAAGACCTCATGCCCATGGCAATGTACTCTGCAAGCCCAGCTGGAGGCCTACAGCCACCCAACAATGTCTCATGCAAGTCTTGTAGCAAGAATCTGCATTGGTAAAATCCAAAGATCAGTGGAGGAAACTAGAAAGTCTGCACCAGAAGGATGAAGGATCTGTGCCAGCAGGCTGAGGTATCTGCTCTGCGGCCAGGAAGAAACACTCAAGGTAAGGACCACACCTTCCCTGAGAAGAATTGCAGCCATCCTCAACAACAGCGAGGACCGGAGCTCCTCCAATGATGAGAACAGCTAAATGTACATCAGGAAAACCAGTGTGACAAGCTTTCCCAGAAGAATCAACTGCACACCATCTTTCCCTCCAGTTCTCCTTTTATGCTAGTGGCAACTATCCTCAGATGGGCTTTCACACCCAGAACCACATTGATTCAGTTCAGCCGTGTTACAAATTGGTCATAAGTTGATTAACCGCAGATGTATGACTCCAAAAAGAGAAATAAAAAAAAAGTATGATAGAATAAAATACCTGAAAGTCACTTTAACTAGAAAACAAAAGCCTTGCAACAATGGAAAGAGTGGCAATACATTATCTAAGTCCTCTTTCTCTGAAACTCTCTGATTGTAATCAATAATCAATTATCAGAATACAGATTCCTGACATTAAAATTTAGATCTGAATTGTGTCTGAAAACTCTTATGTGTTCATTGGTGGGGATTTTGGAAAATGAGAGGATCATGAGGACTTTATATTCATCAGTGGATTAGATCATTGATGACCACATCTGATAGATGGTGGGATGTGGTAGGAAGAGGAGGGTTATTGGGGGTAGGATCTGGAAGGCAGTATTTTTGTTCCAAGCTTCTCTTTTCTTTCCTGGATTCCTGGCTGCCATGGTATATTAGTTAGGGTTCAATAGAGGAGCGTTCTATATAAAAATAAGTATAAATATACCGTGAATTTAGTAGGTAGGCTGACAGGATCAGAAGGAGAGGAATCCCAATGACTCTGCATAGAATGGAAGTACTCCAAAATGGCTGTCTGCACTACTCACTGAAGAGTCACCAATGTGAATCTGAGTGGGAAACTCAAAGTGTCTGTGTTGGAAAGCTGAAGAATCTGTACAGGAAGCCTCAAGAAACTTCAGAAAAATTTCCAAAGGCAATGATGAATATAGGAGCCCCTCTGAAGAAAAATAGGAAATGCTTCCTTTCCTTTCCTTTCCTTTCCTTTCCTTTCCTTTCCTTTCCTTTCCTTTCCTTTCCTTTCCTTTCCTTTCCTTTCCTTTCCTTCCCTTCCCTTCCCTTCCCTTCCCTTCCCTTCCCTTCCCTTCCCTTCCCTTTCCTTTCTTTTTTGTTGATAGAGGTCTCTTTATTGGTGCCACTCACATCCTGTGGGTATCTTCCCTCCTCAGTTTGTGGCCTACATGTCAATCATCTACAGACACTCCCAGTGTTTTCCTAATCTGCGAGCTGGTTCTTACTCAAGTCAAATTGACATACCCGGATTAATACACAGAGGTTGAGTAACTCTCCTGCTATTCCCTTCTACCATGACATTGATGACTTGGAGCCAGACAACTGTGGACTAAACCTCTGAAACCATGAAACTAAATAAACCTCACCTTCTTAAAGTTTCAGTGTTGGGTATTTTGTCTCAGCAATGAGAAAGTAACCAGTACACGTGACATTCAGAAGACAGGATCTTGCTCACACAAGCTATAGGCAAGGTAGTGCTCCGGGAGGTCATACACAACAGCCTACCCCAGGACTGATGGAAGTTTGCTGCTACTGTGGGAAGATATGAAGTTCACTAAAGTTATCCACAGTCTCCTGTTCAGGACACCCTCAGGAACAGCCTCTGATTTCTTAAGTTTCCATAGACTTCAAAGTTCTAAAACAGTTACATCACACAGACTCAGTTAATTCTTATCTTGTTAGATTTTTAGTGTTTTTTCCTTCATTACCCTCACAGAAATCTGATAATACTTTTGAAATGAATAGAAAAAATATAAAATTTAGTAAATCAAATATACATAGACTATGAAGCCACATAAAGCAACATAGATCGAAGTAACACTAGTGCTGAATTCCTGAAAGTTTATACCATCAGACTTTATACACAAATCAAATATCTATTAAATAATGACATGTTAACCCACAAAATGTGTTGAAAATTTTGCTTTCCTTTGGGTCTGTTAATGGGCATTTTTATTTTGTTAAAAGGTAAAACAGCCCCCTTGATTGCAGTATTTCAAAAAGTTTTGCTCTGAAGTGAATAATTAAAATGGAATCTTCCAAATAATAAACATATCTACACCAACCTTTCAAATTACATGATTTTTGCCTTTACTATTATATTAAATAGTTGGTCTGGCCTAATGGCAGCAAGAATCATTCACCTGAAAAGAAAATCATCAGTGCTTTACATTGAATCTTCAGTTTATATTGTAAGATTTACTCCCTGTCATTCCACTTTTAGGTTTTTCTCCCCAAAGTAGACCGGTTTAATATTTTTAAATTGTCATGACAGATTGTAAAATTTGAAATCTTGGTAATAAATTATTGAAAGAATAATAGGATGCTCAGTATTTTTCTGTGGATCAATTTTCTTAGACAAATAATGTTTCACTACTATTAATCAGCAGACTCCTTAAGTGAATTATTACCATTCTGGATCAATAATCTATCTGTGTAGCTTTTGAAGCTCTGAGAAAGTTATCCTTTTAATAAAATTTTACTTGCTATTTTCTCAAATATAGTTCAAAATTTTGGTAGCTATTCTATACCACAGATGTGATTTTTCAAATTCTGAGTTTAAAGCATATGTTTTATTCATCTAGGACAGAAAATGTTGAAACTTCTGGGAATATAAAATACAATAATACTTTTCTTATGAAGGATATATCTTTTAATGCCTCATTCTACTAACAGAGTAATGACATTAGAGGTTTAAATAAAACATGGTGTGATCTTCAGAACACTTACCTAAAGGCAGCAATGGGAGAATTAAAACTTCCTATTAGGTTAGAAGATAAACATGAATAAGTGAAACTTTACATAACTCTCATTTGAAAAGTGAAAATTTTAAGAGAAGACCATAGTTCTGGAGTTCAAAGCAAATAGGATGAGAGTTGACTTCTCCCCAAGGAGCAAAAAGGGAGCTCCTGTACTATCTGTCTAAGGTGTGCTGTCAGGAGGATTTATAGTTGGTTATTCTCTGGGATGACTCAGGTCAATTACTGGTGAATTTATTGAAGGATTAAATGCGAAGCAGGAATCTAGCTCCTCAGTGATCATGTGCAATACAGAGTCTCAGTCACAAGTGAACTGAAAAGGAGTCTTTCTTCATTATTCATTTCTTCTTTCTTTCTTTTTCTTTCTTCCTTCAATTATTTTTTGTTATATGTCATGGAAGACACAAAGATAATGAAATGCAATGGCTTCCATTTCCCTTGCAGCTTAGATCCAGGTAATGGGCATAGTGACAGGTAATGCAAGAGACAAGAAGCAATAGGTATCCTATTGTGGTGGAACCAAAGGAAGAAGTAGTGTTTGGATCCTGCAACAGCAACAGTAGAGTTTTTGCAGCTTTGTGAGATGACAAATATCGACAAACATTCTTCTACTCTCCTCCCCTTTTTCCCATTTCAAGAGACTTGGAATCAGCCAGTGTCCTGTAATGAATTATTTTCCTACTTATATTTGTCAGCTTAATTTCTGATTCATGGAACCAAAGGCTCATACATGAGTTATAAAGTCCACCTGAATGACAGAATTTAACACACTACCCTCATAATACAAAGTAGATATTAAACTGCTCCAAGGTATATATCATGAGTGAGAGCTGTTTGATGGATAGGTGACAGTAGTGGAGACTTTGGCAGTATTTGGAAATATATGGAACCAGGATGGCAAGTTCAAAAAAAAAAAAGCAACAACTATTAAGCTCTAGGTTAGGCGATAATACCTGAGTTAAGGATACATAGACTATAGATCAGTATTTATCAAGGTACACCTGTTTACTTACTAAAATTAAAAATTTCCTGTTAATCTCAGGATTATATCAGGATTTTAAAGATGTTGTGGCATCTGTAATACTTTTAAGCAGGTATTTACAATAGCCAGGAAATTTTTTTAACTTTTTTTTTTTAAAAA
>RJWT010016554.1:0-19772 GCA_004365215.1 Cuniculus paca | reverse complement strand
AGGCAGGCCACCCCAAGAAGGGCATGTCTACTGACAAGATACTCTGCAGCTAAAGCAAATCTGAAAGCACTGGCAAATGAGGGCACTCTGATGACTACTCTCTCTACAGCTGGGCATCACTTCCTTACTTGCAAAAGGATCTCATCCCTCTAGTTAACCCTACCAGAATCCCGTAACCCAATGGCTCTGGCAAGCCTGTGAGTGGATGAATGTGCCCACTGGCCCATTATGAGTGTCCTTATCCATCCCACCCCTTATCTTGAGCGTTGCACTACTCTTCTAAAATGCATCCTCATGATGATCTCTGCATGGTTCCCTAGAACAGAACTTCCCAATCAGAGAGGTGGGAAAAGCAGGGCAAGCTCTCTATCTCTTCAGTCCCCAGCTAACACGAATTTTTGGCCAGTTACCTCTATAATGAGCAACCTCTTTAAATTACCCCTGCAAAATTAGTATTTTTTTTTAGAGTTTGGGATATATTACCCTAGAGCAACCTCTTTGTGTCCATTAAGTCACTGGCTGTAGAGTTACTGGACATGTATCATACACCAGGTTCTGGGCTAAGTGTTGAAAATAGAGTCAGCACAGGTCACACAACTGTTCCTGCTGACACCTAGTTGAAGAGAAAAACAGCAAGTAAACAGAAATATAAATATGATCAGACACAGTGATCAGTGCTGTGGGAGAGAATAGCAGGCTTGGGCAGTGGAAGAGGAATGGGATGAGTTGAGGTCGGAGAGACAGGAAGACATGAAATATAGCACAACAGAGAACCCAGGTGGGGCGGGAGGTAGAAGGAGCACTGAATATCTTGATCTAATTTGTATTTTCACAACATTCCTTATAGAGAATAACTAGAAACATGGTGGGACTGGTCTCAGGAAGGCCAGAAACCCAGAATAAAGATGTTCTGTACACGTGGGGAGTCACAGAGGAGATGTGGAGGCATATGGAGGATTTCGAAGCACTGTATGTTTTTCCTGTCTTAGAGAAGTTCACACAAGTTCACACTGCTGGAAAAACAGACTTTTAAACAAAGTATTTTGCATAGCAAAATGACTACTTTAGTAAAAACATAGAAGGCCTGGATGGAGCAGAGGCTAGAGCCCAGACTTCCTGGAGAGTCAACATGCTCACAGTAGCACTGAAACTGAGGATAAGACATAAGTTAGCATTTGCTGCATAAGCTAGCAACCAGCCATGCTCTGAGCAGAGATGACAGTGTGAGAATGTGCCTTGAGGGCCTTCGCTGACCGGTGGCCCCATCACTCTTTCCCACCATGTGTTCCTTTCTCATTGTGCTTGTCATTTTGTGTTTAGACATCTGTTTGCATGACTCTTTTCTTCCCTAGATCTGAACCTCCTAGAAGACAGTCTGTCGCATTTATTGTGGCAATAAATATTTTTGAATGAATAAATGTAAATGTTCTCTAACAATCACATTGCTAAAGACTGATCATTCCACCCTCCAGCCCTCCTCCTTTGCTTCATGGGTGGTAATTCCAAAGTCCTTACCTTCTGTTGTGTCTTCCCAACTACCTCATGAAGGCTAAAGTCCCTGATCTTTTTTTTTTTTTTTTGGCCTTTTCACACGCCACCATGTAAGCATCTACATACTTAAAGGGCTCATCAAAGACTACTGAAAGAAAAGACTGAAGAAAATGGATTTAAGTCACTATACAATTGACTATTACTAACTAATGGCATTTTATTCCTTTCTTGGTTTCCAGGAAGTAAAGTGACATTGCCTGCTGCTGAAAGGGCTCATCTGCTTAATGCTTCTCCAAGATGTCTGCTGGAAAAGATTTGCCATTAGGAGCCTCATCTTCTCATCCTTCCAGAACAACTTCTGAACATTCCACACAGACCTCGTCATCAGAGGGAGAAGATAATGACATGGCGCTCAGTGAGGAGAGTCTGCAGGATGACCCTCCATCCACCAGACAGCAACAGTCTCTGGAGGAGGAAGAAGACGCAGAGGAGGAAGAGTCTCTGGAGGAGGAAGAAGATGCAGAGGAGGAAGAGCCTCTGGAGGAGGAAGAATATCTAGAGAAGGAAGAATATCTGGAAGAAGAATATTCAGAGAAAGAAGAGTCTCTGGAGGAAGATAAGTTTCTGGAGGGAGAATATTATCTGAAAGGAAAAGATCTTTTCAAAGATGAAGATCTGAAGGAGGAAATTCATGTGGAAGAAAAAGAGTATCCTTTCGAAAATTATCTGGAACACAGTGAGTATCTAGAAGGAAGAGAATCTCTAGAGAAGGAAGTATGTCTGCAAGGGAGACAGTATTTGTACCAAGGAGAGCACCAGTGAGTGGGTGAGGGCCTCCCAAAGGATGATAGCTCTAGTTCACCACAAGGCAGGAAAGAAAGGACAAACCCTAGGCGCAGCCAACTCCAGATCACTAACCCTATCCATGGTGCTGACAGGCAGGAAGACACTGATCGCATTGTGCTCACAGCTCCAATAGCCATGCCCCAAAGCACTGTGCCAAAAGCGCAGGCAGAGACTTCAGAAAGATAAAGTGCCTGTTTATTTAAAAAATATATAATCTGTAGTTTTCTTTACTGTGCAGGCTCACTATGGTTGTTTCAGAAGCTATACACAGTACGCACAAAAAAAAAAAAAGCAAAGATCATCATCACTCAGAGATGATGATCCTTTGTCACATTTTGGTTATACCCTCTCCTGACCTATACCAGGCCTAGGTACAGTTTCTAAAAGAACGTATATAAAACTCATTGCCCAATGAAATTCGCTGACCAATGAAATTGCTTTCTTGGTTACCAGGATGATAAAGGTTATATACACAAATATATATGTGTGTGTACACTTTTGTAAAAGGATCATTCTTTATCATAGTGCTTGTAACCTGCTTTTGAAGATACACTTATGTATTTATGCATTGTAATAATATATATTTTATGTACTTATGTGAATATTTTATATTTTATGAATTTAATGTTGTTAAAATGTTTCTGTTATTTTTATTTTTAATTGTCACACGGTAATTGTATATATTTATGGGGTACAGTATGACATTTTAATGCATGTATAAAACACTTTATGATCAGATCAGTGTAATTGGTGGATCGACTGCCTACATTTATCTTTTCTTTGTATTGGGAGCATATAAAAGCCTCTCTATTAACTATTTTGAAATATTCAATTAATTACTGTCAAGCACAGTTACTCTGCTACCTATCTAGAACATTAAAAGGTATTCTTCCTATCCAGCTATACTCCCATGACTATTAGTCATCTTCTCTCTCTCCTTCCTCTTCTAGAGCCTTCCCAGGCTAAGCCTCAATATTTTTAATCGACCCCCTCACAGTCATCATTTATTGTTCATGATTTTGTAGTTACTTTTTAAAAGAGCACTTCAATGAACATCCATATAGCTCAGTTTTTCCAGTGGTCTCTGTTTCCTAGAATACATTTCAACAGTGTGATGACACTAGCTCAGCAGAGCATAGTATCTTTCCTCTGTGTTCCCATTTTTCCCCTGGAAGGAACTATACTGCCAAGTATTTGACTTTGGAGTGATAGCTCTCATCCCAGGGCTGCTGCTTTCTAATAGTGGTTCTTCAGTTGGCAGCATTTCCTTGAACTGGGTTTTATTATTTGGCAGTGGCTTCCAAATGCTATTTGCTAGCAACTGTTAATGTGCATTCGCTCATAGGCCCATGTGGTGTCTTACCTTGATGTCGTGACTGCATGACAATTAGGTGCAGAAAGTTAAAAATCTAGGTCATTTGTGTCATTCAATTGCTGACCTAGAAATGGAACTAAACTATTTTTTCTGGATCGAGTTCTACTATCAACTACATGCATACCAACCAGCTTAAATTTTTAAATTCCTGAAAATCCAGTTGCTAACAACCTATATCCTGAAAGCTGGGTCCTCTCAGCTGCCACACAGATATTTTACCTTTATGTCTTTCTCCATATATTCATATGCACCATCCTCAATTCCTACCACCCTTCTGGAAGTTTGGTGGTTGTACTGGAAAGGTAATTGTTCTATTGCTGGGAAACACTCTTCTATGTGCCTCTGCCTTTAGCTTCCTCTTGGAATTCTAACGCCCTGACTGTTCAAGTATCAAGCGTAATTCTAATACTGAAAAATAGCAGTCAGGGCTTTTCTCTTGCACAGTATGAATCAAGCATTCTTAACATGTCCCTTCTATGGGCTGGATCTTTGTAAATATACTACCCACTAGAGTTGGACAAATACAATACTGTCAAGTGGATGAAACTGTGTATAAAGCAAAAGCTTTGAAAATAAATGACCTGCTAGAAAAAAATTGGAAAAGTGCAGAAAAAAAACTACAAAATGACTGCAAAAATGACTTGAAAAGCCCATGAAAGAATGTCATAGTCTACACAAACCCAAAGTGCCAAGACAGATTACACAAGATAGATGAAGAGGGGGTTTACAAGAGAATTCTTAACTTTTCAAAAGGACGTAGGGGCTGGGGATATAGCTTAGTGGCATAAGTGCCTGTCTGGCAAGCACAAGGCCCTGACTTCGATCCCCAGTACCAAAACAAAAAAATATATTCAAAAGGACTTATATCTGGAATTTCTTTGCTTTGAATGATATCCTAACATCTTTAAGATATAATTTTGTATATCCCTATGGTTAACATGAGTACCTAACCACAGCAATTTCTGGACCCAGAGCAGATGCTCAGAATATGCACATCCAATCCAGTTGTCAAATACACACATATAAAAGAATTTTATAAATTAATTGATATTTGTAAAATGTGCCCTAGACATGACACATGGGCTCTCATCTCTCATTCTGATGGGCTCATTACTGAAGGTTAACAGTGGGTAGCTACGTTGAGTAAGATGGTGAAGTCCTTGTCTGGCCTTGACAGGAAAGAGTGCTGAGATCACCTAGCAATGGCACAGGATCAGGCAGTGCAGGGGGTCATCACTGCCATTCATTTGCTTCTTTGGTAGCAGGTAAGAGTCTGCCACAAAGAGCACGTTTTTCTTTCTCTTTCAAGAGCTTGACCACCTTGGTTTGAGCACCAGCTCTCTTCCACTTACCAGTTGCATTTGAACTTCGGCAAACCATTTAACCTCTCTGTGCCTTGGTTTTCCTCACTGAAATTAGGAATATCAGTAGACCTGTATTATAGGATTGCATGCGTATTTAAAAGGTTAAATTACAAATGCATTATGGGCCCTGCCAGGCACATAGCATTTTAAGCCTATGTAAATTATCAGCTATTATTAATATTATGTTATTATTCCCTTGCCCCTAACTTGTGAATCACCACACTCCCCTAGTCATATTTCCCTACTTTGTGAAATGAACATAATCAAAAGATAAAAGGAGGCACTGTGGAGAAAGGCATGGAGGGATCTGCACCCTCCCCTCACCTGCTGTGTGGCAGGTCTACTTCAGAGATGCCCATCACCCTGGGCAAAGGTGTGAGGTAGACTAACAGCCCTCACCCTGTTTCTTCCTTACAGCCACAGTTTTCCCCAGGATTTCTGGAGCTATCCTATAAAATTAGATGTGCAGCTTGAATATAGACTCGGCATCAGGTGCTCCAAATAATGAAAGGCCACATCTGACTGACCCCTCGGGGTGCAGCAAATGGACGCTAACACTGTGGTGTCAGGGTCAGAAGGTCCATCAGGGAGTGAGGCTCATGACCTGGACATGGCACTGACCTTCAGCTTCCCATGTGCAAAAGATCTTTCTTCACAGTGTGATTGCCATGATTAGATAAAACGATGTTTCAGAAAATGATGTAAAAGAGCTCCTACCCTACATGAATTGTAAAGTGTGAAGATACTCTTGAGAAGAAGGTGCCAGAAATAAAAAGTAAACCTCTGTCCTTCTGCTGCCGTAGAGCATCACGTGTGGTGACAGGAGGCACAGGAGGACCTTTTATGCTGCTGTTGTTATTCACGCTTTTGGTTTTAACCCAAGACTTTCTAGTGACAAGTTCTGCTCTGTGGCAAGAAATGCTTCAGAGACATCACAATATGTTATTTGGATTCACACAGTTTTTAACTTTTGTATTTTGTTAAATGTTTATGGAAAAATGTAAAATAGTCGCCATTATTCTAGAACAGTTGGTAACTGAGTACCTTTAAAGCTCCATTAGTATTTTTTAAACTGGAGATTGAACCCAGGGAGCACTGACAGCATCCTCAGGTCATTTTTATTTTTTATTTTTGAAACAGGGTCTCACTAAGTTGCCCAGACTGGCCTTGAATTTGTGATCCTTCTGTCTCGGTTTGCTGAGTAGCTGGGGTTACAGACATGAACCAGCGCACACGGCTTTGCCCAAGAGTATTCTGATGCACAAAATGTGTTGGATTTGATTTTGTTCACCCTGGCCAGAAAGTCCTTAGTGACTCCCGCTGACTTTTAGCCTGAATGTTACAAGGGTGCTGCCATTTGCAGTTGAGAGTTGGGGTCTACCTGCCGTTGCCTCAGAAGCTAGCAATTCTAGGTTGCTAAGAAAAAAGATGCCAGAGATACTCCTAAGGCAGAAACAGGAGAGCTAGCCCCTTCTCATTCGAGAAGGTTCCCAGTTTGTGGCCTTGATGGCAACTGGTTAGGGGGATATCAAGTTCCAGGACCAGTCACCTCCAGCCTCCAGGCACTTAGGATATCTATGAACAGCATCTTTTCACACATCTTATCCCAAAGAGGGCAGGGAACATAACGGATTTGCCCAAACTGAAACCCCAAACCCAGTTATTTATCAAGAAGTGCCAGCAATGTAGATAAACCTGAATACTGAGCTTTTAGTTTAGAAAGCACAACTCTACATTAGCATCTTCTGTCTTAAAAGAAAGAAAATTACATCCGTGCCATAGATTCACCACCACAGACAGGGAATGCACTGCATGTTTCACAGTCTCCGTCTCATGTTATTCTCTCAACCGTTATCTGCCACCCCTATTTCACAAATGAGGAACTTGGAGCTGTGTGGTGTGCAACTCGTCCAATGTCACAGAGGAAAAGCAAGAGCCAGGGCAGGTCCCCAAGCTTTTTCTTCTCTCCCAGTCACTTCTCACTTCTCTCTTTTCTCCTTTTCTTCTTATTTTCATCTTTTTTTTTTTTTTTTTTTTTTTTTGCTGCTGCTCCTCCTTCTTCTTCTCCTTCTCCTTATTCTTTTGCTTTGTTTGTGAGACAGGGTCTTGGTATGTAGTGCAGGCTGGCCTTGAACTCACTCTGTAGCCCAGCCTGTCCTCAAACTCTCCGTGATCCTCCTGCCTCAGCTTTCTGACTGCTAGGATTACAGGCGTGTGCCACCACACTGGCCCACATTACTTTCTGTTAATAAATTGCATACATCTTTTAATTTTAGAAGAAACAATGTATTGTTTTCATTTATCTAAATATGCAAAATTTTAAAAATAGAGAAATCTCACCCAACCAACTAGTACCCAAATATTATAAAGCACATTCACTTTTTTTTTTTTGAGCCAGGGTCTTACTATGTAGCCCATGCTGGCCTCAAACTGTCAGCAACCATTCCCTTTCAGCCTCCCAAGTGCTGGGATTACGGGTGTGCACCACCACACCCGGCACATTCACATTTTAGTGATATTTATTCTGTCTCTCTGCTTTTATTGTCTGTGTATTTAGTAGTGGTAATTCTTATTTTACAATCTTATCTTGATTTCACTGTTCTAAACATGCTATATAAACAGGTCGATATTTTGTTTTCATAATTGAGTATTGTAACTTCACCATTTGTTCACATTGCTTAATTTTTAAAATATTATTTAATAATAAATATTCCTCAGTAATATTCCAAGAATAAACTGTGGGCAAGTGAACATGCATGTTTCAAATTAAAATGTTTTGCTTCTCATTTCTGACTGCATCCCATGCCCTTCTCTATTACTTGAATTGATAGTGCTTTTTAGCCCAACTGTACATGAAATTCTAGACATCATATTATTCAAGGAGAACAGTTGGTTAAAGGACATAATCAGATTCTTTATGATTAAAAATAATTCTTAGCATATTTCTATCCTCTGCACCTTAGTCACCTTTGCTAGACAGCTATAGCCTGTTCCCTGACAAAAGGAAGTACTTGTGACCACCTAAGACTCACAAAGCAAACTTGAATTTTTAAAATCTGCAATTTCTTGATAACTATCTTCTTGTTGAGTTGTCTCTAGTTTTATAAAGTTTCAACCTCATAATGTTTAAAGGAAACCATTAAGAGAGATGAGGTAAAGTAAAATAGGAAATTTCTATAATTTAGGCCCTCTTGACTTCAACCTCAACATTTGTTTGCCAATATTGCCTCTCTGTTTTTTTTTTGTTCCAATAGAATTCAAGGAGCACTATTCGACATCAATCGTGACTAATCTTGATGCAAGGTAATAGTTTTCTTTTGGGATAAACTGGGTGGAAACCCATATTTAAAGATACTGTTTCAGGAGCCTTTGGAGATCCAAAATGGGGAGGGAGTGGAAATTTAGCCTGCCTGGCATTAATCCTGACTCAGGTCAGCTGTGGCCCACACAAACACGCACATACCAGCCTGGCAGGAAGAGATACATTTGTGTGTGTGTGTGTGTGTTAAAGTCAGGATTGGGAAAGGGGAGCTGTATAGATGAGCATTTCATGGGATCCTTATGAACAGGAAGGCTGCTTGTCACGCCAGACCTGGAACAGCTCAGGTCACCTGACATCAGTGTATCTTTGCTACCAGCCATTGTCACCACATCTTTATTTGATGATCATTTCCTTTGATCCTATCTCTGCCAGTCTGGCCAGAATACATGAAATGACTTCAGAGTCAAAATGCTCCCAAGACCCCTGGCATTCCTTTGAAAGAGTTTCTCGGTTCCAGTTAAAAGTCAGAGATCTCTGGGACAAGATGCAATGTGGCCTCTGCATTGGCATTATTCTCCTTGATCCTACACTGCAAGAGCACAAGACTGGTCCCTCACACCCAAAGCCCTGCCACTGGTCCCTTAAGAGAACTTCCAAGATGGTAGCATGCTTGTGCTGATGCCAACTACAGTAACAAACCTCAGTGCTCAATTTGAAACTTCTGTGGCCCCTACTCCAGTGATTTTTCCTCTCTGAGTCAATAGTGAAGCAGGAAGGGCCACTAGAATGAGTAGGGCTGTACACTAGGAAGAAGGCGGAATGTTCTAGAATATTCAGTGATGGCATTCTACCCCAGTGGCCTCTGACGGTGCTTACAGATCCTTTCATGTTTTTGTAAAGCAGCAGTTGGCATCATGTGGATCTGCAGTCCAGAACAACACAGTCTAACCTTGCAGCCTCTGGAAGTCCACAGGACCTGGAGGGCAGTCATCCCCTCCCCAACTTTCCAATATGCCACAGACCTGTGTCCCTAACATGGTTTCTGCCTGGAAGTTAACCAACACCTTGCTCCCCTCCAACAGGAGCTCAGCTGCCAGTACTTTTCAGGAGAGTAGTTCTATTACCATCCCATCTATCTTCAGTACACCTACTCCTGACTCTGAGCCTACCATGCAATTTGCCATGAAGTCGCCTTCCAGCTACCTGATGGTACCTACAACCTCCCTAAGACACCAGGCTAGTCAGACAGAATGGACCTATCAGGGTAAGGGGACTGCGCCCTGCTTGGGATCCCTCCCCCCAGTCTGACCATGGCCAGGAAAGAAATGATCTTGCAGTGTGTCCTGTGTGAAATACTGCCACCCATACTTATGGTTTCCTGGGTCATCCCAAATCATATTTTGGGTAAGAAGGTAACTGCTCTGTGAGCCCTGCCCTCTCTTTCCTCCCATTCCCCCTACCCCCTGGAGAAAGGGCATCAGCAAAGCATGGGAGCAGATATCTCCTTCAGTCTTCCCTGTCTCCTCCCCTGTTCCTCATTACTCTCCCTGCCCTCCTCCCCCATGAACACAGATACCTTCCTTCAGGAAGGTATTTCCTTTCCAGATTATAGACAGGCTCCCTAGGGAAATAGGTCACACCCAGATAATCATGTGTACAGCAATCAGGACTCAGCCCATCTCTGAGATAGCTTGCAGGTGAAGTCAGCCCTTACTCTGAATCCAGAAAAACCATTCACACAGTGAATTTTCATGGCCACAACTGGGAACCATTCAAGACAGAGTTAGCCAAGATTGCATTGAGGGTCTTAATTCTCCACCCAATTAAGCCCAAAGGCCTTTTGCTCTAGGGTCCTTGGGAAGGAAAACTGAACTTCATTTTTCACAATTATTAATCATTGAAGTTCAGCTTTACTGGGATTGATCTATCGATGATTCACGGATTTCTTTTGCATCGGTAGTCATGACAGCAATAGACTAGATTCCCGTAGCACCTCACCTCTGTGCCCCCATCTATGCTTGCTAAATTTTGTAGCTCAAATGCAGTTAAACAAAATTAGGAGAGGAGAATGGAGAGGCAAAGGACATGAGGCCCACATGAGCCAGTAGAGGACAAGGAGCGTTTTTAGGGTAAAACATGCTCATCTGAGACTTTGGTCAGCATTTAAACTCTCAAATGGAACTGAGAACTAGACCCATTTCAAAGTCAGTGATAGCTAGAAAAAATCTGAGCATTTACCTATTTATAAGTAAGAATCTGAAAGTCATTTACTAAGTACTTGACTATGTGCCAATGCTAAGTGAAAAGGATGTGGGAGAGGAGAAAAGGAGTTTAAAAAGTACCAGAAGGAAGATGCCTGTGCATACCCTGTGGGCACAGCCCCAGATAGGCCCTGTTGATGTCACTGGCCTCTGTACCCTGTTCATCCATAATCTCTTGGGTATTTAAACTCATTACAGTTCATCATGTCTGTATTTAATTTATGTTGCAAAAACCAGATGTATTTGGTTTATATTGGCATGTTTTGCAACTGTGTGCCTTTCCAAATACTGAGTTCCTTAAAACCAATACATATTGATGTTTAGCAAAAATCTGGCCTTCCACAGTGAATATCTATTGGTCAAACATTGTGACTTTGGAAGCCTCAGCTAAAGGTATGACCTGTATTGGAGCCTCCAAGTCAGGCCCAATGACATACCCAGGTTCCAGCAGTTACTTGAGGAATGGTTATGAAGGAGTTCAAGGATGGTCACTCTAAACTCTGGTGCCCTGGTGTGCTATTTTAAATCACAGAACATAGCAGCAAGTGCTAAGAAAGATGAAACTCCAATATCTCCTTGTCTACATTAAGTTCAGGCCCCATCTAAACCCTCATTAACTAAACTCTTATCAGGGCCGGAGAATCATTTACAACTCTTTTTCTGTACTACAGACCCAATTTTCCCCAAGATCACTGAATTCCCCTAAATTTTTTTCACTATTCCCCTAAAAATTGCCCACACACTCCCACTGTGCCTTTTCCCTGTGGAAAAGGGTTCAGACACTAAATCATGTTGAGCTGCTGCATGACGATATTGTGATTACCTCCACTCCATCTATTGTCCGTTCATTCCAGCAAATATTCAGAGGGCAAAATAAAGTCTTTCCCACTGTCCCTGATAACAGAGACTGAAACAAAGAAAAGCAAGGAATTCCCTAAAAGTCACGCAGACTTTTCTTTCCCTTCCTACTTACAGATTATAATGTCTCTCTGGAGAGCTTTGGTGGTCATAGGTACATGATTGTGTCTGGTCAATGGAATGGAGCAAGTATGACAAAGAGTGACAAGGCATGGCTATATTTAGTATCTCTCAGTCCTGGGTCACTGCCAAATCCCAGGAGTAAATTTATGGTTCTTATAAGCATACCAGCTAAACGCCTTGGAAAGGAGTCATTCTTGTCCAAAGGCAGCCCCACAGGTCAGGAAAGTAAGATCCTGTGACCCACACTGCTAGGGTTACAATATTCCTCTAAAACTGTCTGCGTTTCCCCCATCTTCCCTTTCCATATGGGAAGCCCATGCAAGAGTGCACATGGTGACAAAAGCACCAGATATGCCCCTTTATGCTATAAGACACTCCTTGTTTTGCTGTGAGAAGACAACAGGCAAGTCAGTCTGCTTCCCGCCCCGTTGACCTGTTCCAGTTCCCAGCTCTGCAAGAGTACAGACACCGATAAAAGTCCCGATGAGCCAGGCAGCCCTGGACAGGAGCATCCACTGTGACAGCGCAGGTGGTGTCAAACACAGGCTGCCCTCAGACTCCGAGAAGAGAGGAAAGAGCATGAGACAGTTCCATGAGGTGACAAAGGAAAGGCATGGGAGGAAATTGGGGAGCATGACCTACAGGAAGGCAAAGGAGCTCAAAACCAAGTCAAGGAGAGGGAGATCAGAGAGACACAGAGAAACTCACCTTGTGGAGGGGGAAATGCACCTGCATCCACACACAGATGACTAAGTGTTCAGCCCAGGGCAGAGGCCACCCATCCACTTATTGGAGAAAAACAGGTGACCATGGCAAAAAGGGTTGATAGTGCGGAGTCAAGGGTGAGCAGGAGTGAGCGGATGTGAGACCAGGCATGGGGCTGCTGATCCATGGTGCCCTGCACTGTATGCCCCCATGGCAATGACACAGCCAGGTGCTTGGAAAGACACCAATTCCTTGTCCTTATCAGGAGAGACAGCCTGAAATCGGCATTCTTAACAAGCTCCTCAGAGGACCTAAAGGGCACAAACAATGAGGAACTGAGAGCCACTAGTTGAGGGTGAATTTGGGGCTGGTAGGCTACTGTTTTCAAGACGTTTTTTCATTATGGCATTGTTTCACTCCAGTGGGTGCAAAATAGGGTCTCACATGGCACATCCCCTCTCAACAAACAAGACTTTGAGCTCAGTGTGGAACAAGATACCTAGATAAATCCTTGAAATCTATTATTTCAGAGGATGCCATGTCTGACATGGAAGAAATGCTAAAGGCACAGGAAACGCCTCACCATTCCTAAGAGAGGGGCTCAGGAGGACCACAAAGACACTATTTATGGTCTCTCGAGTCCATCTATCCAGGCACAGATCAGGGTCATAAACAAAACAGACCAGAAATTCTAACTCCAAGCACTACATCTCTGCTTGCAGAAATCCTGAAGACTTATGCCTGGCACAGAGTAAGCACCTATAAATATTTGTTAAATACATTTAAAATTGTTGTTAAAGCCTCCATCTGATCCACGATCAAATCATGGTGATAAAAAATATGTATCATACTCCAAAGAAGCAATCTTAGGAGGCAGGGAGCTATAGATAGAAATATGGATATGCACAGAGACACTATACATATAGAAATTTGGGTAGGGTTAAGCAAAGGTAAAGGGGTGACCTTTCAAGCCACTTGGCAAGAGAAAAGACAGACCGGAAAGCCCTAAAGCGCAAACTAGTGTGATTGCACAGATTTTCCTTTAGTGAACTTAGATTTTGAAAGAGTGTGTGCAGAAGTTAAAGATCAGGATGTTCCCAACCTTGAGTGTAGGACTATGGCTCTGAACTTTAACTGTGTCAGGAAAGCTGAATCCCAGGATAAATATTCTTAGCAAAAAGAAAGAAATGATGATGATGATGATGATGATGATGATGATGATGATGATGATGATGATAATGATAACATAGGCAGCAACAAAAGACAGCTGGACTTTTAAAAATACAAGTGGAGTAAAAAAACTGTTAAGGCAGACAGGACCACTGTTAATGCAGCACTGATGAATGATTCAGGGAAAGTCAAGTTCTTCAGTTGATGTTTAATTTTGAATTTGTTGTGAAAGAAAATTATTTTCATATTGGAAAGAGTACAACAAAATTAGGTAAGTAGTAGCAGAAAACAAAGAGTAGTGAAAAAATCAAAAGAGAATGGTAACTGCTATCTTTTAACCTAGATAAAATGAGCCCAAAAATAGAGAAAGGGTAAAAATAGCTTAATTATGTTTCTGGGTTTTGAGGAATTAGAGGAAATTGGAAAAGTCTGTCACCAGCCTGGAGCAAATATTGAGAGCAAAATAATCACAAGAAACTAACGTAGGATGAATAAGAATAGATCACATAATAGAATAAGAATAGATCACTTTTAGGTCACTTTTTGACATGGTTATTTGATTGGCAACTGTGGTAATCCCACAAGCCAAATTCCAACAGCTCCTTGATGCTCCTGGACATGACACAGCAATACAACGTGAATGGTAACATAAGGCGATGAGGCAATGACTGATTGAATACCACCTGGAGATACTTTTTAATGGATCACAGTCAACCTGGTTTCCAGGGTACAGCCACAGGGCTTGGCCCAGTATAACCGTTGTCTGACAGATTTCTACTCAGATATACAGGGAATATTTACATTTGTAGGTGATCTCAGGCTGTTGGATGCTGGAGGTACAAAAATCAAATTCTGAAAGATTTTGACAGACAGAAACATGAGACCAAAGTTATTAGGTAAAATGTATTGGTAATCTAGGTGAGATCCATTAGATCTAGATGAAGTCCCACAAAACAACAGGATGGAGATATATAGAATTTGGAAATCCTGTTTGTTTTCAGGTGCCTCACTTAACCACAAGTTCAACAAGTCAAGAGTATGACAGAAAACTGAACACAACAAATATAAAGGATTACATGAGGGGATAGTTTCACTCTACCCTGCACTGGCGGGCAACCTGGATAGCCTGTTCTGTTTGGAGGATGCCACAGTCTACAGAGCTAGAAGCAGATAGGTGAGGGCTCAGAGGAAAGACGGGGGTTAGGCAGACCTGGAGACAGCATTATATAAAGAAATGTTGGAGCAAAGTGGGATGTTATGTGTGGGAGATATGCTAGACCTATAAATGTTGGATGGTCTGCCACACAAAACTGAGAACTGTCTCTTCCAATGTATCCTGAGGGAATAGAATAGGCCCATAAATTCGAGAAATGAGTCTAGGTGCCAACAAAGAACCCAGATCACAAATACCCAACATGAAGATGTTGAAAAGGATAATCCTAAGGAAACATTTCAAGAAAAGGAGATTATTACTAACAGGTCATCAGTATGTCATGGTGAGATAAGCTTTCTTGAACTTAGAGTGTCTCTTGCCTGTGGAGGTGCTGGGCCCCACACTGAAGAGCTACCCCAACTATTGAGGTGCACCTGTCCAGGGCCTCTCATCCTGACACTTAGGGCCAGACCAACATGCAGTTAGCAGACGCAGCAGCTCACTTTCACTTGTCCATCATGGGCCTTTTTCTGTTCACCTCTGAATACTGAAGTGTGTGTGTGTGTCTTTGTGTACCCACATGGGCACATGTGTTTAGGACTAGAAGAAAAAAAAGATAAAGTTGAAGGAGATGAAAAGGAGTGGGGATCACAAAATTCCTGAAGACATAAAAAAAGGATAACGAAGAACTTACAAAAGTTTAAAAAAAAAAAAAGCCTACAGAATACAGATGTCTTGTGCTTTGGGTGACTGATTTGGGGATAGCAATGTGCAACGTATGGACCATTGTTGCCTCCTGGTTGTCGTGTTTTGATTTTCTTTTTCTTTCTTTAAAATGAAATGGATTTGGAATGAAAAAAAAAAGGAAAAGGGGAAAAAATCCACCAAAAAAAAATGTTGATTCTGCTTTCCCTGTATTTTTGGTAATACATACACAGACAATAAATACTGATTTCAATAAAATGAAAACTAGGATCAATTCTCTACTGAAAAAAATAATAATAAAAAAGTAAAAAAATCAATGAACTACAGCAGCCGCTACACCACAAATGCAGCAAAACTTTTTCACCTCTTTAGGAGCTCTTGGCAGCAGGATACTAGAGACACCATTTGCTGTAGTGACAGGGATACCTCACTGAATCCAAGGCCTTGCAGACACCTAACTGAATGGCTCCTATAGCAGGAAAAGTTTCTCTAAATTGGCCCTAATCCCACCATCCTAGGGAACCAAACTAGCCCTGTGATAACAAGAGGGGAAATCCAGAGAGGCTCTTTTCTGACTACTAGTTTATTGGCATCCTAGAGCAAGTGCCCAAAGTCAAAAAGGGAGCAGAGAGGCAGAGGGAGCACCCAGGCCCTGTCAGCAGTCTTAGGCCCCTCAGTCTTAGCCCTTCCCTCTCCTGCCCAGCCTTGCATGCCAAAGAGAAAACACCTCCAAAACCCCCAACATGAAGCCTTTGAAAAGTTAAATGAAAGTCATAACAGCCACCCTCTTCTGTCTTTTAACAGGAAAATCTTCAAAATTGAGACTAAAAACAGAGGAAGGAATCCCAATATTGTCTTCTATGAAGTCGGATTTGCAAGGTATTATTTATAATGATTTTAAATGCCCTGTAGAAGTTACTAATCCATCTACAAGGAGGTAAGAAGCACAGAATTCATATGTCTGTGGCCAAGCAGAGCCTTTGACCACGTTAGCGCAGGCCTGCCTTAATCAAGGCTAATGACCAACATTTTCTTCGGGAATTTAGTGTCAAGGATCAAGGTTCAGGTTAGACATTGAACAAGAGTCAAGTGCTCTGGCATTTTGCAAGGCAAGGAAATAAAGTTTGTGACTGTAGTTAGGAATGAAGATAATGAGTTATCCATGCTCAGTTCATTCAGTAACGTTTTCTGTGCATCTACTGTATACTGCGCAGCTTATAAAGAAGAGCAAAACCTATCTTCCCCTCTCAGAGCTTAACCTGTAGTGGTCAGGATGAAATGAAAAACAAAGGAAAGTCATCCATCTTCCATGAGCCTGTGCTGCCAAAATATTAAAGCAGGCTCTTATCCCAAAACACATGATCTCCACCCTGAGTCACCCCAACTATTGAGGAGGTAACTTTTAAATTAATTCCCTCAACAATTAAAAGACTCAAGATCACTATACCACACATCCAAACATAGTAATTTTTCCTATTCCTTTTCAGTGACCACTGAAGTGGAAAAAGATGAAGACAATGGTGAGAACACAACATAACTTATTCAAAGATTCCCACTTTAGAGTATCCGGGGCTGGGAGAGGTCCTTCAGGTGGTTGCCTCCATTGCTGGTCCAGGTTATACCAAGTTCCAGAGTTGAGCTGGGGACATACTGGGCTCTTGCCCCTATAAACTCCTACAGAAGGAGCATAAAACAAGAAATAGAGCATCTCCAGAGAAATACATAATGATCTGGGACAGGACCAGAAGTCCATCTCCCTACTTGAAAGAGCTGGACTAGGGCCTCCTATATTTACAAAGGTCCGGGCTTTTGCTGGATTCCCTGGGAAGCAGAGCTTGAGTGGCCTGCCCGCTCCCACCCAGATAGACTCGTCTGGTGGCCCCTTGGTAGCAATAATTTGGAGCTCTTCTAAACGGTGTCCTTAAGGATTTATCAAATTTTTATTGAAGAGAGACTAGGTGAACACTAATGGGGGAAGGACAGGAGAAAATCCTTATGGTGTGGCAGGATCCCAACTTACACAGCAGCTATTGATAAAACAAAAGCCTGTCATTGGCCAGACCCATCCCTATCAGAAAACAATTTAAGGACTATGGTCTGTTATACTAGACATGGGGATCCGGGGAAAATCAAGGTCCACATGCCTGTTGGTGTTAATCCATTTAATTTTCATGCCAATCAAACACTTCTGTGCACTGCTGTTTGATATTCAGAGATGTTGAGCTCACCTTCTTCCTATGATAAACACCCACTTTCCCTCCTCAGATTAACTATGTTTTATTCAATAAAGCCTACTAAAATATCTTAATCACAAATGGAGTAGGGATGAGCTGTCAGAACCAGAGCAGGCTCATTCTCTGTCCTGGGCAGTCCCATGGAAGGCAGCCCATCACTGCTCCCAGCACCTGACATTCATGTCTAGACTCAGACCTCATTTCTCCCAGCTCATCCACTTCTCCTCTCTGCCACCGTCCATGAAGAGCTTCCCAAGTGCTTCCTCAAATTCCCGTGGGTTCTTCTTGAGTTTTCCTAAAAGACCTTTGCAAAACTTCCCATGGTTGCTCCCTCAGCAGACAGTCAGGGAACATACACTCTTGGCGTATACACCTTTGTAAGAGGTAATGGAAATATTTGGCCACTGGGAACTCCTCACACATGACAGGTATCCGCTGAGAGTAAACCAGGCCTGTGATAGGAGGTCCTGTATTGCAGACAGAAAGACCCTAGACTGGGTATCATAAAGGCAGTTCCACTCAGTAGAGTTATCATCCCGTCAGGAGCCCAACAGAGTCAGGGATTTTCGTACTGAGGCCAAATCAGGAAGCAGTCCACAATTTAATGGGTCTGGCAGGATCACAAGTTACATCCCCTCGCAACACCCATTGTAATGAAGATGCAAAATCAAACTAAGTAAGTCAGCCCTGTGCCAGGTTTTCAAGGTTCTCCCTTTTCCTAGCTTGAAGGGACTGGCATCATCCTGAAGCTGAAGGAAACAGGTCACTGTAATTCCCCTAGGGGCCCAATTATGCTATGAGAGTCACTTTCTCCAAGTTCTTGCCTTGGATGCCACCCCTTCCCAGAAGGAGGGAAGAGAGGCCCACGTTGTAATTATCAAGTCCGCAGTTCAATTTGCACCTCTCACAATGGAGGCTCCCAGCCATCCCCTGGCCCAGAGAGTCACCAGGAACAAGGGCTTTGGGAGTCCTCTCTAATGCTTTGATTAGCAATTTTGAACCTCAGGCAATTCTAGAAACTGACCATTTATGACAAAACTAATAGGAGATAGAAATATTTTTTGGAATTTCTGAGAAAATCACACACAGAGTAAATCTCTCCTTATAGTAAAATCTAAGGTCCTCCCACAGCCTACAATTATCTCTGTGAGCTGACCCTGCCCCTCTTAACCTGCACTTCATGCTCCTTCCCTTGCAATTCGTCAGCAGGTGTAGTGGTCCCGAATTTGCCCCCGTGCTTTGCACCTCCTAGTCCCCAGCTGGGCATGCTCTTCCCCAGCTATCCACGCATTTATCCTAAAGGGCTCAGTGGAACAGCACTTCGACAGACTGACATTCACCAACCACCAGGAGCACATCCTTGCATCCTTAAGTCAGCCCCTGAAAGAGACCCTTTTGTTCCTTCCTATTGTATTAGCACCTCCAAGTTGAATTTTAGGTGATTTGATGAATGCACTTAGTCTCATTGATGATGTATGCATTTTTAAAGGGAAAAAGTAAATATCATAAATTTATTTATTTATTTTGGTTCCCCTTCCAATTTCCTTTCTTTTCAATGTGCGTACCAAAATCGAAAGCCATGGATATTTATAAAAAAACCTTTTGGGAAACCCTACTGGCTGAACAAGAAATTGACAATGAAGAAGTCAAGGACTTTCAGGAGAATGTAAGTTGCAAAAAAATTTGAGATCATCTCCTCCGAATATTAGAGCAAGAGGCACTCACGGGCAGCATATCTTCTGCATAGTTGTGTGAGGTCCTAAAACAGTGGGGGGGGGGGACACATTTGGCAGCCATCCCAAAAGCCCCATGGGACAAGTGGGCAGAGCAGGGGAGCTCCTATTGCAAGGAGAGGGCTTTGTCACTAAAGGATTTTAGGCAGGTGTGTGACACAACCACATTGGGTGTTTTTGTTTATTTATTTAGGTAGTTTGATTTAACCTAGCTTTTGATTCTTGCAAAACTATCCTATACACATGATTTTTAAATATTGAAGTCAAAAGGCTTCAAATTTTTCAAGTTTCTACCTCCTTACTTCCCAGTAATAGCTACTGTGTACTACTCTTTAGCCTTCTGGAAACTTTAATGCCTATATAAATGTACATATATTTTTTAAATGTGCATATCCATAAAAGACTTCATAATATATGTTCTGTTCTATAGCTCTCTTTTCTCTTAATAGCATATTTTTGAAATCCATGATATTCTATCGTATCTTAAACATA
>RJWT010016553.1:0-19786 GCA_004365215.1 Cuniculus paca | reverse complement strand
GGTGCAGGCTGCTCCCTCCCTACACCGTGTTCTGGAGTCATCGAATCCCTCCAGTTGGTTCTTGGTGCGAACCCACCGTCGAGCACTGGGACGGGTACGGAAGCGCTATCTGATGCACACTGCTGCAATCAACAGAAAATAATCTTCGGCAGACTGTCTCGGAGCCTGTGGGTGTGTTCAGAATGCTTGCCCCGAAGCACACACTTGCTGGGCGTGGCGGCCCACACCTGTGATCCTTGCACTCATGAGGCTGACACAGGAGGGTCGCCAAGGGCCCACGGCCAGCCTGAACCACACAGTGAGACCCTGTCTCAGAACAGTCACGAGGCCGGGGATATAGCTCAGCCGCCCAGAACCCGCCTGGCAAGCTTAAAGTCCTGAGTTTGATTCCCAGTACTGACCCCCTCCCCCCAAAACCCAAACAAACCCAAAAAAAAATGTCGATCCGGGCATGGTGGTGCACGCCTGTAATCCCAGCACTTGGGAGGCTGAGGCAGAAGGATTTCCTTGAGTTCAAGGACAGCATGAATTTCATTGCAAGACCCCAGTGGTCCCCCCCAAAACCCGACAACCACCAAGGAAAAAGCACGTAATTATATTATTACGCAAACAGGGACCGTTCCTGTCTCACTGCCCCAGTCGCCGCCCAGGTACCTCTTGCAGAGTCACGCTGGGACTGTGCTCAGTGAATGGTGATTCCCGGCTGCTCTGCCAGCCGTGGTGCTGCTGTAAGTGGTATTGGAGGAGGCTCTGCTCCCCCTGTATCCCACCCGATTTCCCCTGCGTCCCACAAGCGGATGCCAGCACCCCCGAGCCTGCGCGACCGCAGCCCCGCCCCCGTATGAGCCTGCTAATTTGCATATGCAAATCTCCAGACCGTGAACGAGAACCACGCAGGGGCTGGGTTTGAGTTGCTTTCCAGTGGCCATCGGGGTGGGGTCGGGGCCGAGAGGGGCAGGCTCCGAGGTGACCTGTCCACTGCGAAAGAGCCTCTGGGCTTCAGATCAGTGCTCCGGCAGGGAGGCGCCCAGCGCTGGAAGAAGGGCTTTCTGAGGTATCAGCTTCTGCCTTAGATTGCTAGGGACGTGTTGGTTTGTTTTTGGTTTTTGAGACACAGTCTCCATATGCAGTTCAAACTGCCCTTTAACTCGCTATGTACCCGGGTTGGCTTCAAACGCACAGCGATCCTCCTGCCTCAGCCTCCTGAGGTCACAGGTGTGCAGCACAACACCCGGCTTTCATTGGGATTTGGTAAGCGTGTGATAAACCGTCTTCATAGTCTGATGCGAGCACCAGCAAGCCATGGCCTCAGGGCAAGTCCTGCGGACCGCCTGTTTTCATATAGTTGCAAACTAAGAATGATCTTTGCATTTTTAATTTTTATTTACTTTTTTATTTCTTTGAGATAAGGCCACACTAGGCAGTTCAGGTTGGCCGCAAATTCACTTTGTGGCCCAGGCTGGCCTCACATTTGCAGGCATTCTCCTGCCTCAGCCTCCCAGGTGCTGGGATTCCCGGTGGATGCCACCACACTCTCACGAACACCGTACTCTTCTTTCTCCACTCTTGGTAAGTGTATTCGGCGCATTCCACCACTGATGGGCACTGGTAAGCTCGGGAAACCCAGCTGGACTATGGGGTCAAAGCAGTCACTGCCTGGCGGCGGCGGAGGCCAACTCCATCTCCACCACCGCATTGCCTGCCTTTGGCGGAAAAGGCTTTCCAGTTCTCCCGCAGACCAAACAGACCCCGGGGTCTTCCGCGGCCCTGCACCACTTCGTTGTATTATGACACCGGCTCCTTAGACCCAGTTCCGGTGCGTGAGGGGTTCTCTGTCCCTCGCCCCTGTCCCCTCTGCTGCGCTCGCAGCACAGACTTTGGGAGGACGAAGAAAACTGAGCCACAACAGAAATCCAATTGTTTTGGTTTGTTTTTGGTTTTCTGAGACAAGGCTTCACTGTAGTCCAGTTGGCCTCGAACTTGAAGCAGCGGTCCTACTGCCCCAGCCTCCCTCAAGTGCTGAGATTACAGGCGTGCCAGCTGAAATGATTTTATTTTAGAAAAAAGCTGCATGTCCCTTCCACTATTAGAGAGGTAACACTTGTCATGATTATAAAGTACCCACTAAAATGTATACTAAAAATATTAAATTCTCGTTTTGTCCTCTGAGCTCAGACTTTGACGGCGCCCTCAGGTTTTAAACTAGAGGCAGGTACAGAGGCTCTGAGGACACAGGGATCCCCATGGCATCGCCTCCAGGAGAAGGAAAAGGGGGACCAAGACAGGGTCCCAGCGTGGAAAACCCTGGGACTGTCACCAACAGCCCCTCTGGACCAGAAACGCTGAAATCCATTTATTTGCTTGGGCTGCGGTGTGGATGGGCCGGGTTAATCCACATTTTAGAGATACATAATGATCACATTCATGATAGGGAATTTGTACTTGCACATATCTTTTCCTTTTTTCCTCACTTCCCTCCCCTCCCTTCAACCCCTCCTTCCTTCCTTATTTATGGAAACTTTGTTTCCATTTTTCCTTTTATCCTTGCCCCCTCACTACCTTTCCCCTTCCCATTTGAACATTTCTTCCCATTTCCCAATATATATTATACATTTTGGTCTTTATTTCCACTTTCGATTTCTCACATCAGAGAACAATCCGATATTTAAATATGTGTCCAATTTATTTCACTTAAGAGTAGGGTCTCGAGGTGCATCCATTTAGCTAGAAATATCTCAAGTTTATCCTTCTTTATGGTTGAGTAGTACCCCACTGTATGAAAACCCCCATCTTCTTTATCCATTCATCAGTTGAAGGGCATTTAGGCAGTTTCTAAGATTTAGCTATTACAAACTGTCCTGCTGGAAACCTAGGTGTGCGTACATCACTGTGGTGTGATGCTTTTTATTCTTTTGGGAAGATACCAAGAAAGGGAATACCTGGATCAAGTGGGACCTCTAGTCCTAGTTTTTGGAGGAATCCCCACATATTTCCACAGTGGTTGCACCAGTCTGCACTCCCACCAAGAGTGAGAAGGGTTCCTTTTTCCTCATGACCCTGCCAACATTTGTCATTGGTTGATCTCTTGCTCACTTTCTGTCTCTTTTATTTCTTTTCTTTTCTTTTTGTTTCTTTCTTTTCTTTCCTTTTCTTTTTTGTCCTTTCTTTTCTTTTTCTTTTTTTTTGAGAAGGTCTGCTGTGTAGGGCAGATTGGCCTTGACCTTGCTTATGTAGCCCATGCTGGCCTCAAACTCATGGCGATCCTCCTGCCTCAGCTTCCTGAGTGCTGGGATACCAGGCATGCACCACCATGCCCAGCTTGATTTCTTAATAATAGCCAATCCTAAGTGTTGTTTTAATTTGCATCTCTCAAATGACCAGCAGTGCTGAACATTTTTTCATATATTTATTTGCCATTTCTACTTCTACACCCGAGAAGTGTATATTCATTTGTGATGCCCATTTTTGGACTGGGTCTTTACATTTGGGGAGTATGATTTTATATATATATATATATATATATATATGCTAGATATTTGTTCTTTGTCTAAGGAATGGCTGGCAAAATTTTTCCTACACTGTGGTTTTTCTCTTCATTCTGTTGGTGATTTCTTTCCCTGTACAAAAGCTTTTTAATATGAGATCTGTAGCCAGATGTGGTGGTGCACTGCTGTAATCCCAGCACATGGGAGGCTGAGGCAGGAGGATTGTTACAAGTTCAAGATCAGCCTGGGCTACAAAGTGAGCTCTAGTTCAGCCAGAACTGCATAGTGAGACCCTGTCTCAAAAAACCACACACACACACACACACACACACACGCACGCACACACACACACACACAATGAGATCCTAGTTGTTGATTTTTTATAGTTTTTCCTGTATGAATGGGGTCTTGTTCATAAAGTCTTTGGCTCTACCTATGTCTTCAAGAGTTCTTACCTATTCTCCTGACCAGCAGATTTGGTGTTTCTGCTGTAATATTTAGGTCTATCCATTTTGATTTTAGTTTTTTTATCTTTTTATTTTATTTTAAGGAGAATAAAACTCAATGACACAAAACAGAATAAAACCAGTCAAAACCAAGCAGTGAAAGTGGTACATAAGTCCAAAACAGGACAGTAGATCACCAAAAGTGGCTCCCATAATATATCTCCTTATCTTCACAGTAGTCGTCCATTTCCTCGGACATAGTAAAATTGAATAAAACAAAACAGAATAAAACCAATCAAAACAGCAATGAATAAAACAAAACAATAAATCGGAACAAAGCAAAACAGCAAGAATAATATTGGATTTCAAAAACAAGACAGAAGGAGATCCCCCATATTTGCCATATTGTACACTGTCATCGTCCTAATAGATGCTCAGACTACTGGCCTTAGGCCTGCAAAGTCAATCTAACAATACAAGCATTTAGTTGTTTTTGTACCTTGGTTGCTATCAACTCAGTCTGTCCTCCGAACCAGCTGGTTGCTTATGGGGGTTGGGGGGTGGTCTTGATTCTCAGCCTGCACGCCGGTTGGTTCACAGGAAAGGTGATCTGGCTCCTCTTCTCCTGGGCCCTGCCTGGTTTATGGGAAGATCAAGTTAACTTCTTAATATACTTTTCTCAGACCCAGCATGGCCTCTGCTCCCTCACAGGAACAGCGGACTGGCTTCTCTTTTCCTGGGCCACGCATGGTCTGACTTGATTTTAGTTTAGTACATGCTGAAAAATATGGGTCTAATTTTAATCTTCAGCATGTGGAAAGCCAGTTTTTCCAGCACCATTTATAAAAGATGCTATGTGTCTTCCAGTGAATGTGTTTGGCCCCTTAGTCAAAGATAAGGTGGCTTAGTGTGTCTGGAATTGTTTTTGCATCTTCTCATCTACTGGGGACCTGGCCAAGATCCCCAACTGCCTGTACGAGGGGTACAGTGAGGGATAAAATAAGAAACAGAGACAAATTTAGTAATGCATGATGGGAGACTAGGAGGTCAGTGCCTCAGGATGGGCAAAGACCCAGATACTCCAAACCATCCACTATTTATCGGGTGTGTACAATGCAGTGGGTGTATACAATGATAGGAGGGGCTAGCAGAAGACTCCAGGTCAAAGACTGAGAGGTTGATGACATTGCAGGAAAAGAATAATCCTGGGATGTCTCAAGAGGGTGGAGACAATTTTATGCTCTGGAGTGTTCCTTTTCATTTTAGTAGTCTTAGTTTATTTGGTCTTAGTGAGAGAGGATGGCCCATCTCAAAAGAGTCAATGGGAAATCTCAAAAGGGTGATAACATAATCGAAAGCCTCCATTTATCCCTTAGGGAAGGATGCAAAATTAGCCATTTTGGATTCATGGTCCCCTGTACTAATCTGTTCCATTGATGCTGGGGCCTGTTTCTTTTTGGCAGTGCCATGCTGTTTTTAACACAGTATCTTTGTAGTATAATTTCAAGTCAGGGACTGTGCTGCCCCCTGCCTTGCCTCTGTTGCACAGAATTGCTTTAGCTATCCTAGGTCTCTTCTGGTTCCAAATGAATTTTAGGATTGTTTTCTCTAATTCTGCAAGATACATGATTAGAATTTTGATAGAGATTGCATGAAGTTTGTGTAACAATTTTGGGAGTGTGGTCATTTTCACTATGTTGGTTCTACCTACCCAAGAGGAGGGGATATCTTTCCATTTTCTGGTAACCTCTTCAATCCCTTTCATAGAGTACTGTAGTTTTCAATGTAGAGGTCTTTACCTTCTTTGTTAAATTGATTCCTAGGTATTTCATTTATTTTTTGGATCCTATTTCAAAAGGTCTCATTTCTCTAATTTTTCTCTCAATGAGTTTGTTGTTTGTGTACAGGAAAGCTACGGATTTTTGAGTGTTGACTTAGTATCCAGCAGTGCTAATGAATTTGGTTATTAAATCTAGAAAATTTTCAGTGGAGTTTTTGAGTCTTCTATGTCAAGTATCATTTCATCAACACTGATGATAATTTAACTTCTTCCTTTCCTGTTCATATTCCTTTCATTTCTTTCTCTTGTCTAATTGCTCTGGTTAATTTTTCTAGAAGTATATTGAATGATGTATACTTCTGGACATCTGAGTGATGATAGTGCATATCCTTTTCTTGTTCTTGATTTTAGAGTGAAAGTTTTCAGTTTTTTTTTTTTTGTGGCACTGGGGATTGAACTCATGACCTCGTGCTTGCCAGGCAGGTGCTTAGGTCACTGAGCTAGATGCCTGGCCCAAGCTTTCAGTTTTTGATCATTTAATATGTTGGCTATTGGTTTGTCATAGATAGCTTTTATCAGTTTGAGATATTCCAATTTTCTATTCCAATTTTCTGTAGGGTTTTTATCATGAATGGGCATTGGACTTTGTTAAATGCTTTTTCTGTGTCTATAGAGATGATTATGTGTTTTTTTGTCCTTGGATCTGTGGATCTGGTATACTACATTGATTGATTTGCATTTGTTGAACCATCCCTGCATTCCTGGGATAATCTTCTTGATGATTTGTTACACTCTGTTTGCTAGTATCTCACTGATTTTTGTGTCTATGTTATTAAGGAGATTGGCCTATAGTTTTCTTTTTTGGTTGTATCCTTCTCTGGTTTTGGTGTCAGGGTAATGCTTACTTCCAGGAATGAATTTGGGAGTATTGCTTCCCTTTCAAATTATTAAAGAATCTGAAAAGTAGCAGCATTAGGTCTTCACTAGATTTCTTGTAGAGTTCAGCAGTGAATTCATCAGGTCTTGGGTTTTTCTTTGTTGGTAAGTTTTTAATTACATCTTTAATTTCATTAATTGATATTGGTTTATTTAGAATTTTTATATATTCTTATGATTTTTTTTGTCTTTTGAGACAGGATCTCCCAATGGAGTTCAGGCTTGTCTCAAACTCACAGAAATCCTCCTGCCTCAGCCTCTCAAGTGCTGGGATTACAGTTGTGCACCACCATGTCTGATTAGAATTTTTATGTCTTCTTGATTCAGCTTTGGTAATTCATATGTATCTAGAAATATGTCTATTTTTTCTGTGTTTTCTTTCTTATTAAAATGCAGGTTCTTGAAGTAGGTATTGATGATCTTTTGGATTTCTGTAGGATCCATTGTGATTTTACCCTTTGCATTCATAATTGCATGGATTTGAGTCTTTTATTTCCTGTTTTTGAGAAGGTTGGCTAAGGGTTTGTTGATTTTATTTAATCTTTCAAAGAAATAATTCTTTGATTCATTAATTGTTTGTGTGGCTTTCTTTGTCTCCATTGCATTAATTTCTGCTCTGGTCTTTATAATTTTTCCCTCATATGAGTTTTAGGCTTGACTTGCTTTTCTTTTTCTAGAAGTTTGAGGCTCACCATTAGATTGTTTATTTAATCTAAACTTGCTTGTTTTACTGATGTCAGAGTTCACCACTATAAATTTCCCTTGTAGGACTACTTTCATTGTGTCCTATAAGTGCTGGTATGTTGTATCAGCATTATTGTTTAATTGTAGAAACTAATTTCTGCTGTAATTCTGATGAGTTTTCCTTTATAAGTGATTTGTTTCCTATCTCTAACAGCTTTTAATATTCTGTTCTTGTGTTGAATTTCTGGAATCTTTTTTTTTTTCCACCACCAGGGGTCAAACTCACAACCTTGCACTTGCCAGGTAGGCACCTATGCCACTGAGCTAAATCCCCAGCCCTTTTCTTTTTGAGATAGGGTCTCACTATGCCATTCAGACTGACCTTGAGCTCACTTTACAGCCCAGGCTGGTCTCAAACTTGCAACAATCCTCCTGTCTCAGCCTCCTGAGTGCTGGGATTACAGGCATGCACCACCAGGCCCAGCCTGGAATCTTGACTTGGTGTAGATTTTTTTTTTTTTGATCATGGCTATTTGGAGTTCTATATGCCTCACTTATCTGTATGTCATGTTCTTTTTCCATGCTTGGGAAGCTTTCTGCCATTATTAATTCTGTGAACAGGTTTTTAAAATATCATTTGCACTATCTCCTGCTTTTCAATGACTCTAATCAATCATATTATTCTGCATTGTCTAGCAGCTGCTGAATGGATTTCTTACTATCTTTAAGAAATCTTTCTTTTCACAATTGCTAACTGCAATCCTGTCTTCTGTGTCTGAGATCCTGTCCTCATATTGGCTCATTCTGCTGGATATACTTCCAATGTAATTTTTAGTCTCCCGGATATCTGTTTGAATCTGTTTCATGGATTCCATTTTTTTCCTATGTTGGGCATTCATTGTTTTCATCATTTTCCTAACCTCTCCTATTTTTTTTATCTGCACCTGCTCTACAGTCCCTAATCATGTCTTTCATTGTGGACACCATCTCTTGAATAACCTGAGAAATTATTTCTGATTTGGTTTTTGTTGAGAACCTGGCTCATCTGCTTTGTCACTTCCCCTGTTACCACTTCAGAGAGTCCAGGTGGGTGGTTTTCAGTTTGTCTCACCTTATTGCCCCTGGGTTTGCCTTTGATAAGCTGGAAGTCTGGGGCTGCATCTAGCTCAAGTGTCTTCTCACTTTCTATGTTTTTGTTTTGGTTTACTTCCTGGGTTGATGTTTGTAAATTGCTTATGGCAGGCAGCTTTATTGCTAGTTGAGAACCCTTAGGCAATGACTGCTTCTCAAAGATGTCTTCTAGGTAGTGGATAATCACAACAAGCCTGCACCTTACTTTCACTGGAGTTCAGGCTGGTTTCTGGCTGAAAGGCTGGAACCAGAGTTGCTCAGTCTGCAACACTCTGTGTGCCTCCTGCCAGCTTGAATTTGGTTCTGTCTCACCCTCACACCGGGAGCTGCTAGCTGGAGTTGGCTCACAACTGAGTTCTGAGCTCAGTTGGCCCCTCTCCAAGAGGTTTCTGGCCAACCGCCATCTCATGGTGGACATCTGAACCCAAATAACTCACCAGACACTGCAGTGTCCAGTGCTCTGTTCCAGTGCTGTGTTTCTCTGTGGAGCCCTCTGAGGTCGCCAATAGTCACTGTGCATCTGTAGGTTCCAGTTCAGGGGAAGCACCACTTGCCACCTCCTTCTTCTGTGTTGCGCTCTCTCTCCTCAGTCTCCCTGTGGGCTTCCATCCTTGCTGGGTCCGGGTGACTGCTTTCCTTCTTCTCTTCCTTACCTTGTATTTCCCAGCATCTGAGCATCAAATCTCAGAGAGGCTGTTTCTCTGCTGCTCATGACTCTGCCATCTTCTTGGAAGTGTTCTTTTTCATTTTTGTTTATTTTTTATTTTGGGGTGTTTTCCAAGACAGGCTCATTCAGGCTAGCCTGAAACTTGCAGCAATCCTCCTGCCTCATTGAGAGTTCAAGGCCAGCCTGAGGTACATGTGAGTTCAAGGCCAGCCTGAACTACATAGAAAGACCCTGCCAAAAAGTATTGAGGGAGTGTGGTAAAGTAAATAAAAGCTGTCCTGATGTTTTAAAATTTGGGCAGATAAAGGTTAGTATTAGATGAGTGTGGTGACATATGCCCATAATTCCAGCACTCAGGAGGCTGAGGCAGGAGGATCACCATGAGTTCAATACCAGCCTAAACTATGAAGGGAGACCCTGTATCCAAAAGCCAGGGTGACAAAGGTCCAAGGGCCACAGACCTGGAAGTCCCTGGGTCTGAGGGACTCTGGTCAGGTTTTAGATCCCTAGTTGGAGTGGAGTACAAGCGGGGGCCACAGGTGCCCCAGGTGTTATGGTGGTGACTGGGGGACCTGGAGTTTTGATGCTGAGCTTCCCTTGGTTCCTGGACTCCTAGGCCCTGGGGCAGAAGCCGTGGAGGGCAGAGTAGGGCTCAGGAGGAAGCTGGGGTGGGAACGAGATGCCCACGACAGAGCGCAGGAGACCCCACCAGGACCCAGTTCAGCCCTGAGCCCAGTGGTAGGGCAAAGAGTGGGCCACGGCTACCAGTTTAAAGGTGAAGGCTGTGGACATGGGCACAGGGGCTCTGGGAACACATGATTTGGGCCAGGATGCCCACCCTGCCCGCTGCACAGAGGACAGGACTGTGTGTTATGTGGCTGGCATTCAGTCTTCAGCCAGCGCTCCCTATGGCTATTGTCACATGGCTCAGGCAGCTTGCTGAAGACTAGATGGCAGGTGTTGGTGGAGTCATCTGAGGGGAGGCGGCCACGCGATGGCTCTTGCTTTGGGAGGATCAGTGATGAGCGCCTGCCGGAGTGTGTGCTGTGCATCTAGGCGTGGAGGCTGCAGACTGCGCTGTTAATCACACCAGCTCCCCAGGCAGACGAACTCCAGGCCCCGCTCCAGCAGGCTGTGCCCTCTCTTCGCTTCACAGCCCATTGACACTGTCTTACCCACGTCTGAAAATGCCTACTGCTTCATAGCCCGCTTCCAAGACTGGCTCAGAAACGGCTTTGCATTAAGCAGACGAAGAGTAAAACTTAAGTAATATCAGCACTCAGGCAGATGGCCGCAAGTTCGAGGCCAGCATGGGCTACATAGTGAGTTCAAGACCAGCCTGAACTACACAGTGAGACCCTGTCTCAAAACAAAATGAAACGAAACAAAACAAAACAAAACAAAACCCTTAAGGAAAAATTATTTTGTATTTTATCCTTCATGATCTTCTTTTAATGAGATTTTCACAGGTTCTCACTTTTTGGGTAGAATTTCTATTTTGGAAGACAGTGATTTTGTTTAAGGCTATATATCTGCTTAAGTAAACTTCTCTTGTGTATTTGCCATTTCTCAGATTTCCAACATTCAGCAAGCTATGTTTCTCTATATTGAAAATGTGAACTTTATCTTTTTTTTTTCCTTTCACAGTACTTGTGATGGAACCTACAGCCTTTGCACTGAGCTACATTGCCATCTTTCTTTCTTTCTTTCTTTCTTTCTTTCTTTCTTTCTTTCTTGATTTATTGATTGGTTTTCTGAGACCGGCTTTCACTATATATTTCAAGTTGGCTTTGACCTCACCTTGTAGCCTGGGCTGGTCTCAAACTCGCAGCAATCCTTCTGTCTCAGCCTCTTGAGTGCTGGGATTACAGGTGTGCTCCTCCACTTTGCACTTTTCCTATTTTGAAACAGGATCTTGCTGAGTTTCTAGGAGGGATTTGGACTTTTGATCCTACTGCCTCAGCCTCCCAAAGTATGGGGACTACAAGCATGTATCACAGTGCCCAGCAGTGAGCTTCATCTTTACAAGCACTGCACACAGTAGACGAAAGCATGCCTACTGTAAATGTTCATGTAGTACGGACTACATAGAAGGAAAAGCCAGTAACGGCCTCACATTTTCCCTAACTATTGCTGTGTCCTTCTGTCCTCTAACGACAAGTAAAACTAGAGTTTGGTTTGCATGCTTTCTGACTCTCAAAAAAATGTATTTTTAAAAATCATATAAGCACATATAGAGAACGGGGACATTTTTATTTTGACAGAATCAGAATTATCTTATAGGTATTGTTTTTAAGGCTTTTCTTTCTTCTACTAAAGTGACTTGCTGCTTTGGTTAGAGTTTTGATGCTAAATCCTTCTACTTCAGGACTCTTGGCGAAGAATCAGCTGCTCCATGGAGGACATTGGACAAGCAGTGACTTCTGAAATAGAAAGGCTGAGCCAGCACTCCGTTCTTTGGAAGTTTCCCCAGTGCAGTGGCGATGATCCAGGGGAAGAAGTGTAGAAGTTGAAGAAGGGCTTCTGGCTTCCACTCCTGAAGTGTAGACTCTGGTCAGGCTATACAGGACAGGTACCTGCTTTAGAGGGGGGACTTCACCTTGGGGACAGAGAGCACTGGAATAGTGGAGAATCAGGGGAACAGACTCGTGTTGTAAGAAAGAATAACCCTGTATACACAATGGAGTACTATTTTATAAAGAAGGATAAACTTGCCAGGTATGATGGCACACACATGTGATCCCAGCACTTGGGAGGCTGAGGCAGGAGGATTGCTGTCAGTTAGTAGCCAGCCTGGGCTACAAAAGTGAGTTCAAGGCCAGCCTGAACTGCACAGTGAAACCCTGTCTCAAAAAGACCAAAATAAATAGATAAACAAATAAATAAAAAAGAAGGATAAAATTGAGTCATTTGTAGGAAAATGGATACACCTTGAGACCACGTTAAGTGAAATGTGTTAGACACCCAAGCTTAAATATAACATAATTTCTCTTATATGAGAGACCCAGAATATAAATAAAGAGAAAAATAAAAGATGGATCATAGGAAGCAGGAAGATAGATCTTTTACAAAACAGAAGGGGACCAAGAGATGGGGGAGGGAGAGGGGAGGAGAAGGGAGTGAATGAAGAACTAAGATGTATTATGTGCGTGCACCAACTCTCCACTAGGAATGTAACTATTATGTACCATAAACATGCACTAATAAAAATAAAAGCTTAAACTAAAAAGAAAGAAATTTCTTCTCCAACAAGCATATCTTGGAGAGCTTACCATTTCAGCACACTGAGATCTGAATTATTTAAAAATGCTGTCTTATTCCAGGATTTACATTTATGTGGGATATTTAGAGTTTTAAGAACTCATTCATAGTTTCCTCCTCATTTTACTCATTTGATAATTCTGTCATAGCTTTGTTTTATGTATATGAGACTGAAGTCTTAAAGATGGCAAGAGATTTGTCTATGAATTCAAGATTTATGGACATCTGCTTTGGTCTTTTCCTATGATAACATACTGCTTCAGGTTAAATGAAACATATTTAAACAGAAAGTTAGCTCTTTTCTTTTTCAGTACTGGGGATCGAACCCAGGGCCTTCGCCTTGAGCTATACCCCAGATTTTGAAAATTTTTTTTATGTTGAGGCAGGGACTTATAAGTTGTTGGAGTCAAACTTGGAATCCTTCAGAATGCTGGGATTCTGGGAAATTACCTACTGTTAAAGTGATTTACTAATTGCTGCTTTTGTGAAAGGCTTTATTTCATCTCTATTATAAAAGTAATTCAATAAGTATTTATTGGGTACTGCCATTGACATTTATTTTGTATTCTTTTTTAGTTTATATTTTGATCCCTAGTATCAGAACCCATCTCTATATTTAAGATAATTTTCTACCTATCTACTTTAGAAGCAGCATCTTCCTATTGTTATAAAGCTGAAGTCAACACTCATCTTTCCAGCTTCCCTTGCAGCTATGTATACATGATCTAGGCTTAGCTAATTTTTTTTTTTTCTGAGACAGGGTCTTACTATGCAGTCCCGACTGGCCTTGAACTTGCAGCAGTGCTCCTGCCTCAGCCTCCCATGTGCTGAGACTTCAGGTATGCAACACATGCCTAGCTTGGCTTATCTAGTCTTTTGCACCCACCTTTGACTTTGAATCAGTAGCTGGTGGCCCAGGCAGTAGGAAGTCCTCTTTGGTGGTAGAGGGGTGCTGTAGACGTGTTGATATCCAGTATCCAGGGGCAGTAGGGACAGCAGTGGTTGGGAATGCTGCAGTCTATTTCTCAAGTTCCACTCCCTGATGGTGATGTTATGGCACAGTCCCTGTAACCCATGGTCCAGTGGTTGTGATGCTTTGTCCCCCTGAGCTGGGCTGTGGCCTTTCATATTCCTGCTAAGTTTCTGGGCCTAGTTCTTCAAATAGTAGAGTGATTATGAAAGTTGTCAAGTAACTTTCCATTTTAAAATTTTACATACAGGACTGGGCATGGTAGCACATGCCTCTCAGTGTGTGGGAGGCTGAGGCAGAAGGATGGGCTGTGAGTTCAAGGCCAGCCTGTTCTACATAGTGAGACCTTATTTAAAAAAATTTTTTTTACATAAAACAAATTCATCTCATGTAGTGTCATGTACGGCTTTTGGCAGTTTATAAAGTTGTGTGCCCACTACCACTGGCGTGGCGTGGAACAGTTCATCACGCCTCTGATTCTCTGTGCTGCCCCTTGGTACCCACTTCCCTCTACTCCCACCCCAATCTGGTTTCAATCCCTGTAGTCCTCCTTTCTCCAAAATCCTAGGATATCATCCAGTGATCTCTTAGTGCTGTTATTAGGACATTATAATGCTTACAATAAATAATAATAAATTCACTTTCTTTTAAAAATAGCAACTAGAACTCATCATAGGCTCAGCATTTGCGCTCTTCTCTTCTCTCTGTTGTCTTCATGAACCTGGGCTTCTTAGGCAAGGCCTCCATGGGCCACAGCAATGTCATAGAGCAGTGTCCTTGTCATGCAAATAAGGGTGCTGAGCCCCAAAGGATGGGTTAACGTGCCCAGAGCTGCCTGAAGAGCTAATGCCAGGGCCACAGTTAACACACACATTTTCTGACCCCAGCCTGCACGATGGGGCTTTCACTGTGGATTTCTTAGGCATGCTTATCTAACTCCTTGCTTACATGACTGTGGTAACAGTCACCAATGCTTTCGGTCGGACTGCAGTAGATCAGGCACCCAAGAAACACCACCTTGGCAGAGTAGTGCTCTGCCACGGGTAAATCCCACACTTCCTTATCCATTCATCTGCTGAGGAGCATTCAGGCTGCTTCCAGGATGCAGCTACTATGACTTGTGCTGCTGTAAATATGGGTGTGTCTGGCTTGCTGGAACATGGTGTCTTTTTTTTTAAACTTAATTTTAAAGGGACTGAAACAGAGCAATAAAACGAATTGAAACAGTGATAAGGCAGAAGGAAATCCACAAGTTATTGCACATTGTTGTCCTCTAAATAGTTGCTCAGCATTGTGCTTGCAAAGTCAATCGATTAATACAGGTCCTCCAAGTCAGCTGGTTGCTCATGGGGGCAGAGGAGGGGTGCTGTTCTCCTCTCCCCAGCCCATGTGCTGGCCAGCTTGAAGATGGGGGCTTAGCTTCCTTCCTGGTTCTCCCTGATCCACACTCCGGCTGCCTTGCAGGCAGGGCCTTAGCTTCCTTCCAACAGGATGTTTTTAACTGAAGAAAAAAGTGTGAAAATAGAGCTTTTGTGAATGGGAAGGGAACTCAGAGTTGGAAGCAGTCGGGAGTGAGGCAAAGGGTAGTGGATGAAAGACGTGAAAAGAATCAAGGGCAACCCATTTGGAACTCCTCCTGTTTCTCAGGAGCTATTCCTCACTCCTATTCCCTGTTCCTTTTCCCTAATAAATTTTCCTACTCTTAACTTCCATTGTTCTTAGAATTTGTGAACTCAATGTATCTGACTGTCAGGCTGACTCGGACGTGATTTTTGCAGCACCCAACCTATGTGTCAGCAGTGTTGTCCTCAAAGAAAACCCAGCTCAGCACCAGGACCCTCAGCAAACATGAAATATCATAAAAAGAGAAGTTGGAGTGTGGAACCTTAAAAGCACTGAGACATCTGAAGACAGCTGAATATTTACACTGGACGCACCAAGGTCTTTGCCCACAGAGGCACCAGACATTTAGAGAACTTCTGACTGCTGATGTTCACTAAGGTCTTCTTACCTAAAGTCCCCTGCCCTCTTTCAAGCACTATAAAAAGCCCATTTCTCTTTGCTCCCTATAGACAGACTTGTCACCCTCTGTCTGCCTGCACCCAGGCACAATAAATTCTATGCCATGTTACCTTAAAAAAAAAGAATTAAGAAGTCCATGCACCAGCTCCCCATGATACACATCATCATTGTGCACTGCAGATATGGACTAATGAAAAATAAAATGAAAAGAAGAAACACAAAGTTGAATTTTTCCTGATACCACAAGCGCATTTTCAATAAGCTAATTTAAAAATCAGTAACAGAAGGCCTGTGATAACATTCTTTAAACATTGTGGTAAATTTCGCGTTTGAGTACTCTTTCATAATGTTCAGATATCTGAGCCTAAATGAGGACTGAGAAGGAAGTGCTTGTGGCTCCATGAACTCAGGAGGGCTGTGGGACATTGAGACAGTAAGTTCACGTTCTGAAGAGCACTAATTAATACTTCCGACTGCCCTGATCAGCTGACGATGCTCAGATCCGCAGCCCATTTCAAATCCAATTAAAATGATACCCACTACTAAATTAACCCATGTACACTCAAATCTTGATATAAAATGACATGGTCTCACGACACTGATTAATTAATCCAACATGCAAAAAATATGTCAAGAAAGTTATGAATCTGCCTATTCTGAAGTCATCTCGAAGGCCTTCGCCAGTGTCATACACCACGTGGATTCTTCCTCCTTTAGAAGCAGCGCTGACAAATATTTCACCATCTGCGTGTTTAAATGCAGTGAAAGAAATGTTCTTTTCAAAGCATATGGTGATATAATTAGGTGTCTCTGAATATAGCAAGGTTGGATAAGGGAGCTGGAGGAGGGGAACCGCGGGGAGCCCAGCAGTGTCTGTGTTTTGGGGTCTGCTCTGGGCTGCGTGGCTTTCAGGAACACTGAAAGCGCCCCGGGATGAGGGTCGGAGGGGGGCGCACCGCAGACCACCCTGCTCCTCAGGGCCGAGCTCTGTGGCTCAGCTTCAGCCTCCCTGCAGAGGAGCCCTCCAGCCCCTCCTGTGTCTCTGCAGGGTGTGGGGACAGGCAGGCTTCGAGCCCTCACTCAGAGCCGTCAGCATGACTGTGTCTTCCATGGATGGCAAATGGCTCGGGAGTCTTTTCCCCAACAAAGGCTCTGTCCCAATGTGCTCCTTCCTGTTTCCATGCTGCAGTCTATGAAGAAAAGCAGACCCTGAAACGAGAGTCTCTATGGTAATGATGTGGACACTCACGATTTGCTATGAGACATCTAAATCGAAAAACAAATGCACTGCATGATAGGACACATGACGTCATGGGTTCAGACGGGTCAGTCCCGAGGTGACAGCCACTGTTGGCTATCACGTTTCCAACTCATTAGAGCGTGCGTTACCAGTGGATTACCAGCAGTAGGGATTGTCACATTCAAAACAAGCTCCTGAGGGCTTTGAAAATAAACCTCTTGTTTTAGGAAATATGTGCCTTACAAGCCATTGCTAACCATTCTTTGTTTGTTTGTTTTTTGCCTTTTTGAGACAACGTCTTGCTATATAGTTCAGGCTGGTCTTGAACTCACTAGGTAGCCTGAGTTGGCCTCAAATTCATCAGTGGTCCTCCTGTCTCTGAGTACTTGGATTTCAGGCATGCATCACCATGTCTGGCTTGGACTCTGGACCTTTGTTCTGTTCTGTTCTTTTCTTCTTTTGTGGCACAGGGGATTGAACTTATGACCTTGTGCTTGCCTGAGTTAGACCCCCGACCCTTGTCTGTTTAAGACAGGGTCTTGCTATGCTGTTCAGGCTGGCCTTGAGCTCACTTTGTAGCCCAGGCTGGTCTTGAACTTGCAACAATCCTCCTGTCTCAGCCTCCCGAGTGCCACCAGGCCCGGCTTGGACCTTTTCTCTTTTAGTCCTTTTTTTTTTTTTTTTGAGACAGGATCTCACTGTGTCAGGTTGGCCTTGAACGCCCTATGTAGCCCAGGCTGGCTTCAAACTCACAGCAATCCTCCTGCCTTGGCCTCCTGAATTCAAGTGCTGGGATTATAGGCATACACTACCATGCCAGGCTTGGACCCTGGACTTTGCAAATTTTAATTTTTTCTTTAAAGTGCTTGACTGACACGAACACTGAATTTATCTTAGACATATGTTGTTTTCAGCCAAATTCGCTGCTGATACCGTAAGTTTTACTAACTCTAAATCTTATTTTTAATTATTTAAAGAGAATGCTCTTGGTTTTGGTTAACAAGCTTAACTGTCAGCAAGCAAGTGCGGCTTGTGCAGCCATCTACACAGAAGAGAGCTGGTAAGGGCAGTGACGGCTTGGTCCATCGATGAACTATTTGCCTGGCTTCTTTTGTGATGTTTCCTATTGGTGAATATCAAAGAAATGAATCATTTTCTCTAGCTTTCCCAGCACAGTTACTCTCCACTCAGCGTGTTTTCGTGTCTCCTTTCTCTCAGGGGAATGGTAGCTCCTGAGAGGAAACAACAGAAGGAGGGGAATCCCCTTCCATTGTGCAATGGTTTGCAGATGTCAGTCAGCAGATCCACCTGCAGCTCTGTGCACTCAGTTCAGCAGGCCAGGAATGGGGTTGGAGGACACACAGTCAGGTGATGTCCCTGGACTTGATGGTGGCCCTGTGCTGGAAGCCACATTTGAGAACTGTGGTTGACAGTGTCACTCTTGAGTCCCTCTCCTGTGGACCCTGCTCTGTCACCTCTGCTCCTGGGGGATGCAGGGACTGCTCTCCTGCTTCCCACGGGAGGCTGCACCTGGATCATTTCGCTTATGACCACCCTGACACCTGCAGCTCCTCTGTGCCCCACCAGCCTGGTCATTCAGAAGAGTTCCTCCTTCTTTCTTTACTGTCCCTGGGTCCTTCCCCCCTCCCACAGGGTTTCAACTGGTTGTTTTGGGAACAAGAAAATTCCAGGTTTCACAATCTCCCCGCACTCATCTCTGTTCCATGGTTCCAAGCAGCCTTCAACACAGAATTGGGCATCTCTGGGTTTGCACCTGAGCGCTGCTTTCATAAACAAAGTTCACCAAGGATCAGATTTCTTCTGCTTCTGCGCTGTGGTCTCCTGGCCTCCGCCAGAGCCAAGGGGTCAGTATGCACCGCGAGTCCACTTAGCTTGGTTGCCCTCTGAAATTGCTATCCTTGTGCCACTCGATCTCTGGCTCAAGACATTCAGCTGTTCTGGTTCTTTGAAATGTAAAGCTTGACTTTACAGCTGGGCAGATTAGGAGTGAATCCTGCTTGTGCAATATTAGCTGTGTGGTCTCGCTGATGCCAGTTAAACGGCATGGGCTTTCCTTTCCTCAGCTGCACAGGGCGAGTGGCGATACCCCATGTCGGTATTGAAATGTGGAAACATGCAATGCTTCTGCAGCCTTAGGAGAACCACCGACATTCCTGGATCTCAGACTTGGGGGAGCTCCCAGAGGAGCCGTCTTCCTGTCGTCACTTCCTGTTTTGTTTACTGAGTGCCGACAATGTGCCAGCCACTGTCCACTCTGATCGAAGGCCTCCAGGGCAGCACTACAGACCCTGAACTCAGCCTTTGTGGTCAGGCCACTCGGTCCTGCACCAACATCTCCCTTCCAGGGTTCCATGGCTGGGCCACTTCTTTTTTTTCTTCTTCTTTTTTTTTTTGTTGGTAATTTTTATTTTAAAGCAACTAATACCAAGCATATCAAAACAGCATAAAGCCAATCAAAACAAAACAGTGTAAGTGACACCAGACTTCAAAACAAGATGGTAGGAAATCAACAATGGTCACCATAATGCCTCTTGTTGTCTTCAAAATAGCTACCCATGCCTTCAGACATAGTAAAAGTCAAACAAAACAGAACAGAATAGAACCAATAAAAACAAAACACTGAACACAATAAAGGACTTCAAAACAAGATAATAGTAAATCCAAAATAGCTACCATAATATACCTTGTTATCTTTGAAATAGCTGCCCATGCCATCAGATGTAATAGAGTCAAACCAAACAAAACAGAATAAAACCAAACAAAACAATGAAAATGATACAGGACTTCAAAACAAGATAATAGGGAATTAACAATGGCTACCGCCTTCAGAAGGAGATCCCCCCTAGATGCTACACTGTGTATTGTTATCCTGTGAATAGATGATCAGGCTACTGGCCTTAGACCTGCATAGTCAGTGAAACACTAAACACTATAAGCATTAAATTGTACTTTACCTCAATAGCTATCATCGCAGCTTGTGTTTCTCTGGATAGCCAGTTGCTTATGCGGGTGGGGAGAGGGGGTGAACTGGGTCACTTTTAGGGTTAGCAATGTGTTCCACAAATGAGTGAGATCTTCCTCTCCATTACCCTGTGCACACAGGGTTGTGATAGATGAATCTGGAGAGCAGCGGACGCCTCACG
>RJWT010016552.1:0-19793 GCA_004365215.1 Cuniculus paca | reverse complement strand
GCTATTTTCAATCATTCTTGAGGACCCACCTGGTACCAGCCAGTTTGAGGCTGGCACTGGTGATAGAGTGACTGAGAAACCAGTTTTGTCTTCCCAGAATTCACAACCCAGTGGAAGGAAGGAATCAAGTGTAGGGAAGAAAAGTACTCAGGGAGCATGGGTGCCCAGAGAGATCCACACAGAATGCTCTAAGGGCATTCAAAGTGTGATAAGTTGCAAGCCCAAGTCCTCCTTGGAAGTCTAGGGCACAAGGTCACATGACTTGTGATTGATTACTGCAAACCTCAATTTCCACATCTGTGCAATGGACAAAAAATAGGAACTGCACAGGAATTTTTCAAACTTTCTGTGGTTGGGGCCAGACCAGATAGAAATCAGAGAAAATGCTAAATTAGAGCTCATTTGACTTCTGAGTATTAGAATGAGTATACACTAATTAAACAAGAGGATATCTCGAAACTCCAGGCAGTGTCCAAGGGACACTGTAGGTTTATGATGATATCACAGCCAAAAAGAAATAAGGATTTTTACTGGGAAATTTTTCCCCTCTTACCCTTGAGTAAGTCTAATGATACACATGTGAAATACATTATGACAAATCCTCTGACAGTTTCCGCCTCTGTAATAAATGTTGCATTTGAGTAGAGCAAGAACATCTGCTTGATAATCCCATGTAACTTCTCTGCAAAGTGAGAATTTAGTCAGTTGGGTATAGCATGGAGGAGATGGCATGAGAGAGATGTGATTTGAACCCAGACTCAGCCACTAATGTGATTAAACTTCTCCAACTTCAGTCTCCTCATCTGCGAAGTGAAAATAATAAATGGGATGTAGCCTACAGAGTATTTGTGAGGATTCAGTGAGCGAATGCTTATATAGAGCTAGTATCAGTACCTGGTCTGGAGGCTCACTAAATGATAGGCAATGATATAATGGTGGTGGTGGTAGTGGTGATGATAATATGATGATTATTGTAATGATGGTGATGGTGGTGGTGATGATTATGATGGTGATGATGCTGCTGGTAGTGATAATTCTAGTGATGGTGATGGTGGTGATAGTGGTAGTGATGGTCATGACCTGGGAATTCAATAACAATTATGCAGCTAGTAAAGGTGGAGGTGATGATTATGGTAGTGGTGAGGATGTTGATGGTGGTGGTGGTGATGATGGTGATGATGTTGGTGGTGATGATGGCGATGGTGATGCTGTTGGTAATGATGATGCTGATAATTATGCTGATGGTGATGATGATAATTGTGGTAGTGATGATGGCCACAATGGTAATGATGGTGGTGGATGGTAAAGGTGGTAGTGGTGATTATAATGGTAGTGATGATGGTTGTGGTGATAATTGTGATGGCAATGGCAGTGGTGGTGACGGAAAAGTGGAACACTATAATGCAAATGAGGACTAACTTTCTGGTTGCATTCTAGTTGTAACTGAGATGCAGCGGCAGAGAAAGAGAATAGGAGTTTCTTTGTGGACTGCATGAAACTCATCCAGCAGTGAGACTGAGTAGAAGGAATAGAGCTGAGTAAGGATAGTCATAGACCAGCACTTTGTCTCTAATTCTCACGGTAACGCTGAATCTCTGCAAGACTCAATTGTTCACCTGTGACTCGGAAACAGGACTGTCTTCTCCAATTAGCGTGATGATCACCGGAGGCAGTGTGTGTGGAAGCATCTGTTGAGGGGCAGGACTAGTCAGGGTTTTGTTCATCAACTGGGGATTCATAAACAGTTGAACATTCTTATCATCCCATTTCCTGGTAGCCTCCACCCTCCATGAAGCACATAAATGCCCATAGCCACGGAGGGGAGCACACTGTCCTGCCACTGCCATTGTTTCCAGCAGCCCCTGCCAGCCTAAGCCATCCTCCCTAAGCTTTCTCCCTCAGGAAGCCCTCCTTGACTCACCTGCCCTCCATACAACTTAACTTCCTTGGGGCTCTCTGAACTACATAATTCATAGGACCAATTTGCTAATGCGAATGTTCGAAGAAGTAGAATATTTACTTTATATATGAGTGTTCCATTGTGTTTATCCTAGCTCCCTGACACATTACAGTTCTGTGAAATCAAAAATTCTGTATTTTGTTTTTGTTTTTGAATCTCAGTTCCTTTCTTTTACCCATAGCTTTTCAACCCCCTCCCCCAAAATTCTTTGCAGTGCTGAACCTATACTGGGCAGTCAATAAATAAAACTGTATTTGGACTTTCTCTCTTTTCTCTTCATCCCACTCCCCATATTATGTGCCTGCAAATACACAAAGATAACAAGCTTTTCTGGTTTGTTTGTTTGTTCGTTCGTTTTTCACAGCACCAGGAATTGAACTCATGACCTCGAGCTTGCCAGGCAGGTGCTTAGGCCACTGAGCTAGATCCCCAGCCCTTGTCTTTTTGAGACAGGGTCTCACTATGCCGTTCAGGCTGGCCTTGAGCTCACTTTGTAGCCCAGGCTGGTCTTGAACTCGCAACGATCCTCCTGTCTCAGCCTTCCGAGTGCTGGGATTACAGGCATGAACCACCACGCCTGGCTCTGTTTATATATTTAGTGACTTGCTTGTGAAAATAAATGCATTACAGCGTGGGGCTAGGGACACCATCTGAGCCTCAGAACGTGGTCATTAATTCAGCCATGTCTGTGTGGGAGTGATGATTCCTCAATTTAAATAAACCAGCAACCTCTGCCTCTTCCAACACAGAGTTCCTAAAGTGAGGAATGGAACAAAAGCAAAGCCACAGTCTGTCCTGCTTTGCTGATTGGCTGTGTGTCCTGCTTTCCCAAACCCTGGCTCAGAGGAGAAGACGCTGTCCCTGCCAGGTGCTTCGGGGACTCCTGTGACCTTTCAGCTGTTAATCAGCTGTTTCACTGCATTTTTATGCTGCTGCTTATCTTTATTTCTCTACTTTCTTTTCTTTTTAACTCAATCTTCAGTCATGCAGTCAAGCCTTCTGAGTAGATAGATGATGGTGGGCATCTGGGGATCTCGAGTTGCCTTTAATTGCTTGACTGTGTAAAAAACTTTTAACTAATTATCCTAGAAGATCTCATTGCCACAAACCTGGGTGGATGCGAAGGGAAAAAACTAATCTCACTTTACTTTGTTTGTGGTTTTACTTTACTTGCCAGCAGTCAGTTAAGGCCTGGAGAAGGCCCTAATGAAAATAGGTATGGATCTCAAATTGATAGAAGCCCTTTGTGACAAACCCCCTGCCAACGTCATAATTCATGGGGAAAAACCAGAAGCATTTCCCCTACAATCAGGAACAAGACATGGAACCCACCGTCACCACTCATTTGTCATGACTATGAGTTCATCAAACTGTCCATCTTCACAGATGACATGATCCTTTATTACGTAGAAGAGTCCCCCACCAAAAAAAAAAAAAACAAACAAACAAACAAACAAAAAAGACTCCACTGAAAGATTCCTAGATCTGGTAAACAAATTCAAAAAAGTAGCAGGATACAAAATCAATACACAAAAATCCTCATATTTATTCTTTGATTCAGTTAGTTTGCCATTTAATAAATATTTATCAAGGTGAATCAAACTGATAATTACTACTGCCCAAGAGCCTACGTGCTAGCCAGGGTGAACAACTCACCACGTTGTTTAGTTGGAACATTTTTAGACTCTAAACCTTGGAAAAAGTCCACTTTCCAGGGCTTATTAAATACGCTGAACCAGACAGTTGTTGTGCTTCCTAAAGATCAGGGTTCAACTGACGTGAGCTTCATGACATAGCACCCTTGATTTTATGATTCATAGAATAGAAAGTTACAGCCTGCCTCAGATGTCCCATCTGATTTGTACACCACATTCAATGCAGGGCAATGTGGTGTCATGATAAAAGCAAGGGTCAAGTCACTTAAGCTTGCCGGGCCTCAGTTTCCCCACTTGCCAAATGAGGGGGTCAGATAATCTCTGAGATTCCCTCTAGCTCTCCAGTCCAGTGGCTCTGGGATGGTAAGGTCAGAGCCTTTTCCTGAAGAGCCACTGGCCTCATTTTGGCCTAAGGCAGAGCCAGGGCGTGTGAGGAATACCAAGCCTCTGTTCTGATGTCTGGCCACGAAAACATTGGCTGTCCTCCGCATGTACCGTACATCTGCGGGTGCTGTGCTGTGGCCCAAAGTTAAATTTAGATAAAAATCAGTTAGGAGCTAAAAATATCCCCAGCTTTCCTGACAGGTTGTATCCATCACCATGGGAGGAAAAACAAGGACTGGCTGCCTGGCGACAGGGAGTGGGCTGGGCTGAGACTGAGGTCAGGCCGCGGCTGGAATCTCACTGCCTTGAAAAGATGGAGATGTTTCCCAGGAAGGCAGACTGTGGGAGGAAGGACTTGGCCTGAGGAAGTTCACTTGGAGGGAAAGGTGGCCAGACCTCTGAGTGACCCACACTGGCCATAACTTCTAGAAAGTTCTTTTAGGAAATCCAAACCCTGAGACTTCCTTTGCTGCTTCTTTGACAACATGGCTTAGAGTTTCTTCGGTGAAAAGGAATGTTTTAATGGAGTGGAAAGGTGAAGATTGGGTCGATATGGTCTTCCGTGGGTCACTGTTGGCGGGCAACATGGCGGACCTGAGTTAGAGATCAGCTCTCCTCGGATGACTGGTATCACCCTGCCTTTCTGAGTCTCCGATTGCCCATTGTAAAACTGATGTAAAGTCACTCACTTGAAAGGTCTGTGGTAACACATTGCAGATGTTCAGTCAGTATTTAACATCATGCCTGTAGTATAGTTACGACTTCCAGGGCCAAATGAGGAATGGCCCTTCTGGGTGTGGTCCTGAGCAGGTATATGGAGCCACTAAAAGATGTGCTCTACTCAGAGTTCCCCTACCTACTAACTCTAAGACCTTTATGAAATTCATCTTCCTGAGTCCATTTCCCACTGCTCAGAAATGGGTCAGATAAATGTTTTGTAAAGTCATTATAAGAATTCCATAAGGTGATATGATTAAGACATTCGCAACAACATTCATACATGCATGACTGTCCCATTAGGTGGCTTATACCACCCCACGCTGCCCAGTAGGACAGTCGTGCATGTACTGCTGGTCATTCAAGCTGGCAGGGACACAGTAAGCCATCTGCTACACGGTAGGCTTTGGGAAACACAGAGAGTCAGGCATTGCCACAGTTGGTGGGATAAGTGTTAATGTCACACTGACTCAGTTAACATCCAGGTTTGGATTATTAGCTCAGAGACCATGGGAAAGTGCGTTTATTATTCTGAACTCAGTTTGCTTTTTCTGTAGAATGGAAATAATAATAAAAACAATACAGTGGTAGTGCAGTTCACGAATTCTGTGACTAGAATCATGGGAAGAATTTAGTTCGTGAACCGAGATACCACTGTAAATAGCAGTAGTAGTAGTAATAGCGTCTGCTTTCTACAGTTCCTGTGGGGATTAGATGGCACAGTGCATGTGAATCATTGGCACACAGTGCCTGAGTCTTGGGGCTGCCTGCAGTAACTGTCCGCCCTTCTCTTCTTGGCCTCTCAAATCTTTTTGAGACTCAGTTGAAGAAAGCAGTCCTGTGCTCCCCTAAAGTACTGGTTTATTAAGCCATTTCATCTGTGCATATGTGTGTGCGCATGTGCACGTGTGTGCGTGTGTGTTTTGGCACTAGTGAGGGTTGAAAGCATGGGGTACTGTGTTGGCAAACAGCATGGCACACCTGGGTTAGAATTCAACTCTGCTCAGGTGACTGGTGTGACTCTGCCCTTTTAAAGTATTTTTCTTAGGGACTAAGTCATCCAGGTTGGACTTGAACTCATGATCCTCCTGTTTCCCCCCTCACTTCTTCTCACGTTCACGCTCTGTCTCTGCTGCCCCTGTCTCCACCCCATTGCTCTGTTGGTTGCCAGCAGTGAGAGAGAGGTTGGGTTGGTAACTTAAAATAAAACAGACATCAGTCTGCACATCAGCGGTGTGGATGACACAGACGCGAGCCCGTGGCATCACTGGCCATGCAGCGTTGGCAAGCGTGGAGCAAGGCCGTGCAGATATGCTGTCCCACCTGTGTCACTCTGGGGACATACACATAGAACAGAGCTGTTTTCCTTTGCTCTCTTCTCAGTGGCCTTTGGCTGACAGCGCTGTTTGTCTCCCCTTCTAGTTTTCTGCTACAGCCATTGAGACAGCGTTGATTTGTTTTCCTGAGATGGCGTTTGGGTGACTCCCAGCCGCCTAGGTATGGAAGGGAGCATGTTTGGCCCGTGGCGGTGATGGAGGGGTGGCCACCGTTCCGTAGGCTCTTCCTGGTATCAGGGAAGCAGCTCTGAAGTGGGACAGGCCAAGGAAATCTGGATGTGGATACAGGAACACTTGGTTTTTTCTGAAGACAGCTGGGTTGCAGGAGGCCAAGATCACTGGGGAGAAATAAATGTGCCTTTGCATTGAACTTCGCGTTTGTAGAGTCATGGAGTTATCAGCCTCCCTGGCACCAAGTCAGAGAGAATTAACTTTTATGAAATGATTGTCTCCAAACACACTCAGTAAATGCAGAAGCCTACTGTGATGGCAAAGGAACCAGAAGGTGGGCAGGGTGAGCCCCAGAGGTCCCCTCTAGCTGGATTGGCGCAGGCTAGCCCCGGAGCTGGTGGAGGAACCAAAGGTTTAGGTGCTGTGGGCCTGGGCTTTGTTCTCTGCAGCCGCAGTCAGTTGTGGAAGCTGGAGGCAGGAGGAAAAGCATACTGCTTCCTGGCAAACTCCTTGGGACCCGTGTCTCAGCCGTCTGTTCCAAGGGAGGGGACATTAGAGTCACACAGAGCCAGTACTGCTTTACAGCCTTTTTTTTTTTTGTACTAGGTATTAAACTCCTCAGGGTCTTTGCAAAGAGCTACATCCTTGTCCTTTCATTTATTTATTTATTTACTTGCTGACTGACTGACTTATTTATTCTTTATTTTGAGGTAGGTTCTCACTGAATCACTAAATTGTCCAGGCTGGGCTAGAACTTTTGATCCTCCTGCCTCAGCCTCCCATTATTCTGGGATTACCGGTGTGCACCACTACACCCAGCTCACCTGCTGTGTGACCTCGAATTAGCTTCTTGTCCCCTGCACTTCAACTTCCGCATCTGTAATAATGCACGATACCGCTCTATTTGTCAGGTCTTGCAAGAAGTGGGTGTCGAGGTTCGATTTAGGGTGTCAGGGCTTCGTTGGGGAAACAGACTGGGGGAATGAGGTGTGAGTCTGTGCTTGTTTGAAGGGGTGAGGGAAGGGAGGTTGGTGGGATGGATCTTGCATTACCAGCGAGGGTCTGCAATGGCACCGAGGAGTCTTGCAATCGAAGCCAGAGGAGCCCTTGGTCTCCTAGGAGCAGATCTGCCTCAGGGCCCCTCTGGGACCAGCTCTGGCCCCTGGGGGCAGAGTGTGGGAAGCCTAGCGTGGTGTGGTGCCAGAGCTGGTGCAGGATAGATTTTAGAGCGAGCAGCTGGGGCTCTTGCTCAGCTCCACTGGCTATAGCCGGAGGTCTGCAAAGGGCATTCACGTTCGTGAGTGGCGCAAACACCCACCACTGGGTCCCACAGGGTTCTGCGAGGATACGAGGCGGACGATGCAGGGAGTAGATGTCTTAAGTTTTAAGGAAGACACGCAGTCGCTGTGTGTGTATGGGTACGTGCGTGTGTAGACACTCTTGGCTGTGGAATGCAGAAGGAAGAACACCAGGCATGCAATCAGGAAACAGAGGAGAGGAAAGGACTCTGCCTAGGATCTTTCAAATTACTTCCTCAATTTAATCCTCCAAGAATGCTGGGAAGTCAGGTGCATGGGTCAGCGAGTTAGAAAACAGCACGCCTGCAATATGAACCCCAGTTAAAGTCTTGTGACAGTCTTGTGAATGTTTTATGGCTCAATTGCCGTACTGACAGTAGAGATCATTAACCCAGAAGGTAGATGTGTCTGTCTGTTTTGCCACCTATATCTGCAGCACCTGTGATGGCACCTGTATACAGGAGGTGCTCATTGAGCACTGGCGTGATGGATCCATGGACTGTCTGCGTGCTGAGCCCTCTGAGCTTGGGGCCCAGTGTGGCTCACCCAGAGTCTAAGTATCTCCCCTTAGAGCCTCCATGATAGTGGTGCTCCTTGGATAGAGACTGGGATGGTTGAGTGGAAAGGATGTCTTTGCTTTTTGGTGCCCATGGGGTTATGTCAGAAAGCACCACTTAGACATTGTGCTTTCTGGCTAAAAATGCAGGATGTAGCAAAAGAATTAGCACTTCAGCCCCAGAGTCCAAGCTTTCTTTCTCTGAGTTCCTGGACTGAAAGGCTCTTGAGAGATGTATTCTTGAGGCTTGGCTTTCAGACCAGTCATATATTCTGTGGAGTGGGTCCCAGCCAACCGAAGGCCCCTCATTACTGTCCTCACCATCCTTACATGTCGTGGAAGTGGAGAATTGCTCGTCAAGATTCCAAACAGCTGCCTCTTTGAGCTTCCCGTCTCTGATGTGTGGCCTCTTCGACTTCAGCTTTCTCACCCTCAACATGTTCTAATTAGGCTGAGCCTTTGTTTTCTGTTGGCCAGGAGCCTTGTTGTTCTGGCATCTACAACTTTGGACAGGAAAAATGTGGATTTGAGTGGCTGGCAACTGGTCCAGTGTAGAAGGGCAGAGACCACAGAAGGCATTCCCATGGCATCAGCCTGGGCATTTCTGTTTTCCCAAGAATTAGCCAGACAAAGGGGACAAGTGGTGATGGCTGTCATTGGGGAATAATCTTTGGGACATACTTTATTGAGTGCTTTATTGCAGTCGAATTGCAGTTTATTTCTTGCTCAATAAAGGCAACATTTACACCAGACACCTGATTTTTAAGGTTGCATTAAGCAGACAACAAAGTTTTTTACAGGACTTAGCAGGTGCTTATTAGAAATGTGTTAATTTTAGTTGACAAGACAGTGCTAAAGAAGGTTGTGAGTTTTTTTCCCTCTCTCCTTCTCTTTGGTCCTTTATCCTCAAATACCATTTATCAGCTATTTCTTTTATGCCAAATATGTGGAATTCGGAGATGAGTAAGATACAACCTCTGCCCTCAAGAAATGCACTGCCCCGAGGCCTGTTGTTTTTTAGGAACTGAGCTGATGAAAGCATTTAAAGAAACTGTTTAGAAGGTTTAGACTTCACATTATGGAGAATGCACATCATGTATGATAAGATACACCCAGTGACTAGGGAGCCACATAGTATATCAACAACTCTAACAGCCATAAACTGAGAATTTATTTAGCTCTTTTCCACAAGAGAGTCCAAAGCATATGCATAGGGATTATTTTTCTTCGTGACATGTAACCCAAAAAAACAAGGGGAATTCTCACTTTTTCATAAGTTGGGAGTGAAACTAATGCCTGATTATTCTATAATACTTTCTCTAAGAGGTAAACATTAGCAGCCTTTCTAAATTAAAGGTCATCGGAGAGTTCCGGGATGAAGTATGTGTGAAAGATTTGGCACATTTCCCATGTGCTTACTAAACACGCAATAAAATTGGTAGCTCATTTTTATTGTTAGTGTCATCATTGTTTTTGTTGCTTTCTCATCCTCTAGCTCTAGGGGCAGCTGGTGCAAGGCTGTCACCTAGAATCCGTGGAGAATCCCCCAGAGCCAATGACTCTGGAATTGGCATTGGCCAAAGGTATGGCCAAATGCTGGCCCACCAGGGCAAATGTCTCCACATGCCAGGATCTGACCTGAGCCCAGGAGAAGAAGCAAAGCAGCTCTCTCTCTCTCCAGTTCTCTGAATTAAGCCCTTGGCAGCATCTGGATTTGTGGTTGGGCCTCTCAACTTTCAGAACTGTCAGCAGAGATGGTAGGTGGGAGAGGGAAAACACATATCCTTCATGGAAGCCGTTCTGTCCATCTGGGACAAAGAGAGACTATGTTTCAAAGTCTGCTGCTTTTTGAAGCTGCACATTGAGAAATAGAATGTGGCTAAGTGACAGAGTGGAACAGATGGGTCAGGGCTGTGCCAGATTTCAGAAGGACCCTCCTTCCTGAGCAGAATTCATGGTGCTCAGGTCCTGGGCGGGTGAGCACATGCTTGGCACGCAGCTATCTTGTGTGACTTGGGCTGCACTCATCTGTGAAACATGTTGAATCTGAGAAATGAGTCTTGGATCCCAGGTCATGTTAGCATCAGAGTCATCTTTTATTAATTATGTAAGACAATGGTTATGAAGTGCTTAGAGCCGTGCCTGGCGCATAGCTCATGCTCAGGAAATACGTGCAGTCGTCCACACCAGTAGCATCATCTTCTGTCCCAGTTGGTGGCTCTTTGCTTACATCAGGACTGTTGGGCTTGGAGATGGTATTTCAAAGAAAAAGAACTTCCTACTCTGTTTAGGACTCGAACCAAGTACCCACCCCTTCTAAACGTCCTCATCCCTTAGAATCCTCAATGAATTAGATGTTTCAAAGGCATAAAATATTACATTTCTGCAAGATGTACCTTCAGGACTCACAGGATAGCAAGTAGATTAAATGTGGTTTCATGGAGTCTGACCAGATCCATTTTTGGTGAGGAGTCTTGGGATTGATTTCAGGCTCAGAGGAGAAGGATGTGGTGATTGATTAGTGATGTCTGTTGTGGCTGTGGTAAAGGGTGGCTAGTGCATGTGCTGTGCCATCTCTACCTTAACAAAGGAACTTCTAGACCCAGCCTTCCTGGTGAAGATGGGTAGAAGGCTCATTTCTGAAGATATGGCCATTCTGGCAGGCAGCCAAGGTCTGAGCAGCTGTTTATCTTCCTGGTCATGTTTCTCATTTCTGACTATCTTTTAACAAGAGGTCAATGATCGAGGGCTTCTCCACATCTGCAGGGAGTTTCCTGAAGAATTAAGATATGTAAAATAAACCCACAAAATCAAAATCCCAGGCAGGCGCTGGGGATTGTTTCCTACTTGAGGTCTTCTTCTTGTAGAAGGGTATGGGGGTGGCTGGGAGAGGCATGATGCAGAAGGCCACACTTCAGGGGCTGGACCACAACAAAGAACAGGCAACAGAACAGTTCTCAAATTGAAGAGGTTTGGAGGCTTTTTGTATCAGAATCCACTAGGAGGAGGAAATAAAGCCTGTCTCCTGTGTCCCACTCCCATCAACACATGCTCAAGGTTCGAGCTTCTAGAATCTAGTTAATCAGTTAAATGGTTCAGAACAATGGGCTTTCAACTTTTAGAATAAAAATAAATTTCATGGCCTTGGCCTAAGTGGTGAAGGTCTAATGATACATAGAAAGAAGCAGTTGATAACAAATGCATTAACCCTTCATTGCAAGTTTGCAGTATTGTGTTAAATCTGAGATTCAATTTCTATTTCAACATAAAAGAAATTAAAATTGAAATTATGGAAAAGTTAAAATTTCTAACTAGCAATAATTATAGCAAGGAACTGTACACTTTATTTAAACCTTTAAGGGAAAAAGTAAAGTAGTGATTTGAGCACAATTGTTTTACGTAAAATTGAAGGCCAAGTAGTTGGAACAGTGGGTGTTACTGCTAGTCATTAATTATAGGTCACGTTTATCCACATCTCGGTTTGTTTTAAAGCGTCACATGTTCCAAGAAAAAGTAGCTTGCAATGAGTTAGACTTTTTAAAAGGACATAAGATAATGCATTTCTGTAAGACGTTTTTCAAGACCCAAATGTAACAATGGATTGTTTCTGTTCTCAGGAATATTTGTTAAATTTATAACTTACTTCCCTTTATTTGGTAATTCAAATAAAGCTTCTCAAGCAGTGAATGTATTTGGCCCTAATCTAATTTTTCTGTAGAAGTAAGACAGATTCTAAAAATGACACACAAACCTGTCAAAGACAGCTGGACTCTGACATGAAAATCAGGGGAAAATGCTGTTATTAGGTCCACCCTAAGTGACTTGGATCACCTGTCAGCATGTGCCCTAGGAAGACCAAGGGCACATGGGCGCCTCAAAGGCATTATTTACATAATTATATTTGCATAATATATTTGCCAAGCCCTTTGAGGCCTTAGGACAATCTGTGTGTGTGCACAGGTGCTTGGGTTTGGTGACAGGAATCAGAGGGGAGGAAGAAAATCACCACAGTCCTTGGCTGCTACACAAAGGGCATGAATATGGCTCGGCGGGGTACAATGCTAAGTCACTTGCATGGTTCCAGCCCTGAAATTCACAAAGAAAGTGAAGCAGTCATTTGCCAACCCTGGAGAGGTACGCAGGGACTGGCTGTGGCTGCAGCAGACAGGTCAGAAGTGAAACCTGCAGGGGTCCCTCACAGAGGCCTAGGGAGCAGGTGGCTGTGCCAATGTCCAGGGGGACCCTGAGCACAGCTGGTTCCCTGGCCCTTGGGGAGCCAGGAGCTGGAGCAGCTGGGAAGAAATCTGTCTACAAACCCTCTCTATTCAGTGCGCCACCCCACAAGAAAACCCACAAATACCTGCCTGGTGAGCTAGCCCGAAGCTCACAGGGATCAGCTGGTCAACAGGAACAAAGTTGTCCGAAACCAAAACTGGATAAACTGGTCTGGCCTGATCAAGAGCTAACAAGAGGTTTTTCCTCCAAGGATAGGGGAGAGTGCCCTTGGACACGTGCCCTGGCAAGCCATGCTGGTTAGGCTGACCACGCTCAAGTCCCAAGTGACCTCTGGGGTCCCCAGAGCTTGGACCCCCAGAAAGAGGCCCCCAGCAGGTTAGAAGATGGCACTCTGCCAGCACACATGAGGAGGGCCTTTGAGGACCCTACGTGGCCTGGTGGAGGGCAGAGACACCTGGGAAAATCCTGGAAGTCTTTTTTGGGAGGAAGAATAAATTTCATTAACTATAACATGAGGACCATAACACATCCAGTCTTGAGGGCTAAGAAATGATTTCTGACTGTGATGTGACCTAGGTAGAACAGTGACATGAAGGTCAAACTGGGCTCTACTCTAGATTTCTATCTCCTCATGACTGTGGGCAAATATCTGGGCCTTTCCCAGCCTCTGCTCCTTCCCTGTATGAATTGGTGACACTGACAATGTCATCAAGGATTATGAGGATGAAAGCGAAAAATCTGTGTAGCAGCCCCAGTAGTACCTACGAAAAGGTTGCATGCAATCCTGTTTCCCTTCCCTATGCCACTGTGAAACTGCTCTCCCTCAAAAGAAAAAAGAATTCTTATTTCTTTATTTCTCTAAGAACTGGATTGGAAGTACATTTTTTAAATTTTTCTTTTCTTTTTGGTGACACTTGATTGTACAAGGAGTGATCAAAAATCACAATGAATGTTTAAATGAAAAAACTTAAGATAAAAGACACACTGTCATTAATCTCTTTCAGGATACTCCTCACTTCAAACACACTTATTCTCGACACTTTCTGAAGCAGTCCTGTAAGTCCTCTTTCACACGGGCAAATAATTTCATTTTCCGTCATGACAGTGCCGTGTCTCACACATGGCTCCTGGTACAGCAATAACTGTCAAATAAAAATATTATGATGTATCCTCTTTCACCTTATTTACCCGATCTGGCATCGTGGATCTTCTGGCTCTTCCCCAAAGTCAAAACGACCATGAAAGCTAGAAGTTTTGAATGAATTTGGGACCTCAAGGTAGCCATGACAGCACAACTAAAGACACTCATGAAAGAGGACTTCTAGAACTGTTTCAAAAAGTGGAAAGAACAGTAGGATAAGTGTGTTCAAAGCAAGCAGAAGTACTGTATTTCGAAAGGGATTAATGGCAATGTGTCTTTTTCCGTAATCATTTTTTAAAAATAGAAATATTCACTGTCTTTTGATTATACCACGTACATTTATGGGGTACAGCGTGGTGTTTCAAAACATGTGCACATAGTACAATGACCAAATCAGTAACTTAGTGCATTTATCATCGAAAACATTTAGTGCTGTATTTCTTTTCCATGTCCTGTCTCCCAGCTATTTTGAAAGGCATGATGCATTATTGTTTGCTATAGTTGCTGTCCTGGGCAAGAGGATGCCCCGGTTTTAAACACTGGAGAATCCAAAAGTTAACCTTTGAATGCTATAGTTTCCCTAATTATCTCTGTGACTTTGTGCCTAATTATCTCTGTGTCCTGCAACTTTGGCCCTCCGTGAAATGGGAGGACTTCTCGCGTGATGACTCAGACATCCCCCGCTCTGACCTGACCTTTTATGGGAGAATTCAAAAGCCAAGAGTCTTCTTGTGTGTTGCATGGTAAGTTCTCTTCGAACCTGGGTGTAGACCACCTTAGATTTGGGGAGCTTCACACTATCCCGGTTTATACACACGAGTGGGACCTAGAATCAGGCTATGAGGTAATGCCAAGAGTATGTAGCCTGTTATAAATTCATGTGCTGCTCTGCGCTGCAGCAAGGTTTTTTCTGTTCGGATTTCTCCTTTTATGGTGTCTTTAGAGAAAGGCAGAGAGGTTTGGAAGCAGTGGACAGAAGTTGCAAACACACATACTCGGCCGTCAGAGCTGCAGTTTGGTTGTTGTTTTTGAGCCTGTTTTGTTGTTGGGGTTTGGTGGATCTGTGACCGGAAGCTGAGGTGATGAGAAGGAAAGGCTCCCCCTAGCTGGGTTCCTGCTAATGCAGATACTGGAGGGAAGTGAGAGAGGAGAAACGAGGCAAGATGGAGAGGACTGGGAAAGCCTGAATCTCCAGTTTGGTGTGGCCAGTGCTGAGGTCAGGGCTTGGCTGTTATCTGGAGACCAGGGTCAGAGTTCTGGGACTGTCAGTGAGAAGCAGCCAGATGGATGACAGTGACAGAGAACACATGGCCTGCAGAGCGGACACTCACCTCATGGCCAAAGGGGTGGGGTCCCACAGCCCCCCAGGGAGGGTCACCCCCTTCCCCTAAGAAACTACTCAAGGTCCCACCTCTTCAAGTTCCCCAGCTCCCTGCAACATGACCCTACATGCCAGTCCTTGAGCCCATGGTCCCCGAGGGATAGTTGACAGCTAAACTACAGCAGCCTCAGTTTCTTAATTTATAAAATGAGAACAATAAAAGTATCCACCTTGTAGGGATGTTTTAGCAAGTAAATGGTGAGACTGTATAGAGCACATCAACTTAATTTGCTACTGAGGTACATCTGAATTTCCAGGTCCTATCGCAGCATTCGGAGTTCAGCACTTGCTCCCTGAGCATTCGCCGGTTTGCTTTGGATCCTGAGTGTCTCCGGCCCCCATGCCCACTGATGAAGGACAGCGTGTCCTGCAGGCTGCATTCGCACCTTGTGGGATGGGCCTCTTATCCCCGCCTCACAGATTCAGACCCCAAGGCTCATGGAAGTCGAGTGACTCGCTCAAAGTCGTTTCTAGACCAAAGTGTGGTAGGAATCCTGCAACTCAGTGGGAGCTTAAACCAGAGTCTGGAGCATGACCACTTGGAGCTGCAAGGGTCTTGCTGCTCACAGCAGATCTGGAGCGCTGGGCTGGGGGAGCCAGGGCGTGGCCAGCCCACTGTGCAGGAACGCCATGCCATGCTGTCACCTCTGGAGCTCTTCTGGGTGGTGGCCTCCCTGTTTCCCAGTGGGCTGTTGTAGGCCGGCGTTTTGTCCTTAATAAGCTTCTAGAGACTTCTCCCAGCTTTCCCTGGGAGTTCATGTGTGAAATGGGTTTGGGAGGGCCTGTGTGGGTCCCCAGAGCACCTGTGGTGGGTACGCAGAGCATGGCCTGTTTCTTCCTGGTGTAGAACGTTCTCTTCCTCTCACTCTTCTCTTTCTTTGCTGTCCTTTTTTATCCTTCTTTCTCTCTCTTCTCCTCTTCCTGACTCTCTCTCTCTTTTCTTCCTCCCTTGTTAATTTCCACTTGCTATATTTTCACTATATTTCTTTTAGAATAATGACCTTAATTGCCCTAATGTCTTTTTCTAAAAGTAGCATGTGTCCAGCATAAAGAATTCAAACAATCCAGTTGAGAGCCAAGAAGAAAGTTAAAAAATGACTCCAAGCCCACACCGATGATGAGCTTGTGACCACAGGTGCACATCACTGCAGACATCTCTAGTAGATGAGAGAAAAGAGCCATCTTCAGATGGAGAAGCTGATACACCGTTTGATGGCCTGAAATGCTTTTTTGTGTATATCTTAAAAAGGGACAGAAGACTTTATTGAATGACATCTACTAAATCCCTACTTTCCTTCTGGTGTTTAAAAATAACACAGCTGATGAGGTCTCAAACTGTGCTTCGAGCAGCTGGGAGGGAGGTGGAGTGTGTTATAGAGACTGCGAGGGAAGGATGGGACACTCTCAGTACACGTAGTTAGCAGAATAGAGAAGCCAGGGCATGTTCCAAGCTCGGGCTGTGGTCCTCCCTGAGACAGTGGAGAACCCCGCACTCAGGACACCAGAGAAAAGAGAAGCAGCGAGGTGCAGCCCCTTGTCCTCTGATAGTCATCAACTGTCTGCACAGTTTAACGTCAGCCTTTCTCTAGGTTTCCTCCCCTTGCTACCCTGTGTTTTCCCTTCGCTCTACTCTGGGATGCTTTGCTGGGCATAGACCCTAGAGGGACTAGAAGAGGCCCTAGGGTCACTCCCTGGCTCATCCATTCATCCCTGTTCTCCAGCATGACTGCAGCATGCTGGAGAACAGGATTGCAGGTACCCAGCCTTGGCCACGAGCAGTGCCAGAGGTGGCCCTCCTCACCCAGCTGGTTGCCCCTGTCCCTTGCGGTCAGTTCTCTTTTGGGCTCTCTGTGTCAGGCCACCAGACCATCACAGAGGTAGCAAGTGTTGACTAACTAACAGAAGGTGTTTGACGTCCCCAAGTTTGTTCCTGAGCTCTCTATTCCTCCCCTCTGTCAAGTTCTGTATAGAATAAAAGAGTCTTGAGAGACGTGATCTTTGCTGCCCTTGATAGGTCAAATGTGGCTCTGTACACTAGGGTCTTTGTGCCTATTTAGGCCATGGTGTCATAACTAAGAGAGAAATCTGTTTCTTCTCTAGAAAAAACCCACTCCTACCTTGTTCCCTCTGTTGGTTTCCATCACAAATGACCACCGACTTAGTGGCTTGTTATCAGGGACCTCTGCAGCGAGTCCTCGATTTCCCGCAAGGGCTTATGGTGAAAAGAAAGAGCAAGAGACAAATAGCAATGCAACAGGGATCCGGGATGGCCAGTTTTTCACAAGGAACACGAGGCCATGAGGCAGCCAGCACCTCAGTATTTATTGATCACATTTACCCCGAGGAAAATGGTGAGGGGATTATGGCCAGATGTGCTAGATAAGTGGCCAGACAGGCAAGACTTGTAAAAGAGGAAACAAAGCATTCTTGCAAAAGGAACAGAACACCCAGATTCAGGTTGTGGTTAACGAGTAACCTGTTTAGTAGTCAGTTCTGGGAAGGCGTTTTCTGTGGAGTCACACATCAGAGACTTGTCTCATATCTCAGTCCCATAGTCTCAAGGTCAGCTTTTCTGGGCTCAGCTGTGGACGTTGGCAAGGAGCAGGGCTAGCCCGACACGCCACCTGTTTGCTTCCATGAAGACACGTAGGCTGCCTCAGCCAGACTCACTATTCAAACCGAAGTCAGTTTAGGGAAATCACCTCTATACAGCCTGCACGGCTCAAAGTCAGCGCAGTCACATTTAAGTCAGGGGGAGGGCAATGCGGAGGAACTCCACAGTTTAAAACAACAGAATTTATGTGTTCACTGTTCCAGAGGGCAGAAGTCCAAAATCCAACCAGGCATGGTGGTGCACATCTGTAATCTCAGCACTCATGAGGCTGTGACATGAGGGTCACGAGTTCGAGGCCAGCCTGGGATGCATAGTGAATTCAAGGCCAGCCTGAACTACATAGCGCGACCCTATCTCAAAAGACCAAAATCAAGGTGTTGGCACAGGTTAGTTTCCTCTGCAGGTTCTGAGGGAGCGTTCTATTCTTGCCTTTTCCAGCTTTGGAGGGCTCTTAGCTGTCCATGGCTTTTCTTAACTTAAAGTGTGTCACCCTAATCCCTACCTCCATCATCACTTGGTTGCCTTCTCTGCGTGTCTCTGTGACTAAATTCTCCGCTACCTTTCATATAAGGACACCTGTCATTGGATATAGGGTCATCTTAAATCCAAGATGATCTCATCTCAGGATTCCTAGCTTGATTACACCTGCATGGACTCTCAATGAAGCTACCTTTACAGGTCCCAGGGTAGGGACTTGGGCGTGTCTTGGCGAAGAAGTTACCATTACCATTCAACTCATTGCCTGTGTAACCTCTCTCAAAATGTTTTCGCAGACTCACCAGGTACACAGCAGGGTGCCAGCTGGATCCTGCTCCACAAAGCTCAGATCCTTATCCTTGTGTCTTCCACCATGCCCACCACTGTGCTTTCATGCTGTCTTCAGTTATTTCCGGGCAGCCATGCTAATTTAGGAAAAACAGTATATTTGTGGGAAAGTTTCTCAGGGTTCAGAAAAATAATATTCAAGTGCCAAGTTGTATATGAGCATTCAGGATAATTTCTTGTGCCCACCCACATGAATGTTATGTTGCTGAGACCTGCTCAACAGATGTGGTGTTTATCCACCAGAATCTACAGGGTTGTTGGAAAGACTTTGAAAATGATGTGGTGTCAAAATCTATTTCTCATTGCCCAGTTTATGTGATCTGTCCAGGTGGGAGGTGCCCTTTAGGTGGGAACACAAGCCAAGAATTCTGAGTATGTGTGTGGTCATGAGGGACAAGTGTGGTGAGAAGTGTGCAGGTTTCAGGGAGCAGAATGCTCAAGGAGGAAGTCAGGAGACAAAGTCCAAAAGAACCTGTTTCCAAGTTTCTTCTTCCTTGATCCTTTCTTCATCTAGCCGTGGTCTATGACATCACTTATTGTTACAAATGAGATTTGTCATTGCTTAGTATACTTTTGTCCTGTGTCAGGTGTGCAGGTGTGGGGGAGGACAGGAGTGTAGGGATTGGCTCTCTAAGTAGTGATGCACTCACAGGAAGGCCCCTGCAAGTGGCAGCAGCTCCCATCTGGGACAGAGGATGCGTAGGAAGGAAGTTGAAATCCAGAGACCAAAGGCTTCTGAGCAGCCTGTGATGGGAGAGCGTGCTGAGCTCAGAGTTTGACTCCTTTCTTCAAACAGGAGAACAAAGGAAGCTTGCGTACACATTCCAAAAAAAATTTTTCACTTAAAACATTTTGGATTTGATAATAAATCATACATAACAAGAAACCCAGAAGTAACCAATGGCTTGTTAATTTGGTATCTCAATTATGTTGGGCCTCTGGGTGATGTTTCTGTTTGCGAGGGGGTTGCCACCGCTCTGACTAAGGCAGAAGTCTGTGTAGGGTCAAAGGAAGGATACTTTTCTGAGATGGCCCCAAAGACTTCCCCTGACAGTACACTGGCCAGAAGTAGGTGAATATTATTTTTTTTTGTTTGCTCGTTCTATTTTTGCTTTGAAACTATCTCAAAGTTATAGAAAAGTTGAAGCCCTCCCTATACCAAGAATTTTTTTTTCCCCTTTGAATTTGGAATTTCTTGAGTTGAGAGTCAATTGCTAATGTGATACACCATCACCCCCCCATACTATGTTTCCTATAAATAGAGACATTCTCATGTATAACCAACCGTAAGAGTACTACCAAAATGAGGAAATCAGTATTGGTGTGCTATTACCACCTTGGTTCAAATACCATTCAAGTTTCATCAGTTGTCTCAATAATGTTCTTACAGTAAAAGTCTCTTGTTCAGAGTCACACACTGTATTTGGTTGTCACATCTTTTTGGTCTCCTCTAATTTGGAGCCATTTCTCAGTCTTGCCTTGACTTTCATGACCTTGGCATTTTTGAAGAGCGTCGAC
>RJWT010016551.1:0-19802 GCA_004365215.1 Cuniculus paca | reverse complement strand
GCCAGAGCCTCCGCTCCGCAGCGCCTAGACTCGCATTCACGCCCAGAAGTTCAGAGGGCAGTGCGGTCCACAGACTGCCTGCAGCCGAGCTCGCCTGAGGGGGTGCTCGAAAGCAGTCCCCGCCCGCGATTCCTGCCCAGACCCGGGCAAAGGAGATCAGAGGAGCCGAAAGGAACCGCAGGAGGCGGCCAGGGCTGCAGGCACCTGCGTAGGGCTACGGCTTCCAGCCTGGAAAGTTGCGGAGGATTGGAGGCGGCCTGGCGCGCGGACAGACCCCAGCTCTGGCCGCGGGGGGCAGGCGAGGACGGCGCCCAATTGCCGCCTCCCTTCCAGCGTAGTAGTTTCTCGTCCCGGAGCTCAGCGAGCTACAAACGGGGGCGCGGCACTCGGCTTGGCGAGCGAGAGGCACAGGGTCCAGCTGTTGAGCCCAGAGAGCTTCGGAGTCTCTGGACTCACGCCTGGCTTCCAGCCCCGTCTTACTCAGACTACAGCTAGGGTAAATCTAGAGAATCGATTGCACGCGCAGTGCCCCGGGGACAGGGGGAAGGAGCCCTTCAGGACCAAGGACCATTTGGAGCCCTTTCCGTTTGCGGGAAAGCTAAGGCGAGGCTGGGCCCGGGAGAGTTTGACACTAGTGCATACAGCCCTCCCCTGGCGGGATGGCAGCCTTCGGGCTCCTGTGGCTCCTGCCACTGCTGTCTGCGGTAGCCGCGGGCTCCGGGGCCGCACCTGGCCATAGCGCGGGGTCACCGGCCGTAGGGCCGCCGCTGCAGCCCCGGGAGCCGCTCAGCTACTCGCGCCTACAGAGGAAGAGTCTGGCGGTGGACTTCGTGGTGCCCTCGCTCTTCCGCGTCTACGCCCGCGACCTGCTGTTACCGCCGCCATCGCCCTCGGAGCCGAGGACTGGCCGCCCGGAGGAGCGCGGCTGGCTGGCTCTCGACTGCGCACCGCTGCTCAGGCTGCTGGGGTCGCCGCCTGGGGTCTCCTGGACAGCAGGCGACACCTCGCCGTCTCCGGCAGCGGCGCCGACGCTGTCCAGGGTGCTGAAGGGCGGCTCGGTGCGCAAACTCCGGCGCGCCAAGCAGCTCGTGCTGGAGCTAGGCGAGGAGGCAATCCTTGAGGGCTGCATTGGGCCCCCAGAGGAGGCAGCTGTGGGACTGCTCCAGTTCAACCTCAGCGAGCTGTTCAGCTGGTGGATTCGCCATGGCGAAGGGCGGCTGAGAATCCGCCTGATGCCCGAGAAGAAGGCGTCGGAAGTAGGGAGAGAGGGAAGGCTGTCCGCGGCGATCCGCGCCTCCCAGCCCCGCCTTCTCTTCCAGATCTACGCGACCGGTGAGCAGCTCCCGCTAGAGCGCGTTGGGATTTGCATTTTCACTTACTCGGATTTACAACCACTGTTAACCTGTCCCTTCTTTCACGCTGCTTTCCAAAACCTCAGCTTCTTAATCCGTTTTCTTCATTCCTAAAGTTAGACTGTTTTCTTATTTTGTCCTTAAGCGCGATCACTCCCCAAGGGCCTTCTTTTCTTTTCAGCAATCAAGTTGGGACAAAAAGTTTCCTACTTTTGGCAGAATTCCTTCTTTTACGGACTTACAAAGGATCCAAACCAAAATTGGATTCCTTCCTTTCTGGCTCCCAGAATGATTGAAATGCTCCTATTACTTTTAAATTCCAGCTTAGTACAGTACTAGGTAAAACTATTTGCCCTCCTCCCCTTCCCTTGTTCCCCTCCTGGTCATCGCACATTTGGAGAATGTAGTATAATTTCCCAGGGAATATAGAATTCCTCTTTATATTGAGTGCCGCCGGATTGCAGTTTCTTCTTCCCAAATGCCGGGTTGCCCAGGAAGGGCCTCTTCTTTTGTTGATCCATTCTGCTACTTTCTCCTACCTCCTGCCTTTTTTGCACTCAGATTCTCATTCTTCTCAGATGCCTTGGGAGAGTCCCAGAGGACTTATGGAACAAGGGACAGGAAGAGGTATGGTGAGAAGGAAGAAAGTTGTAAAAATTGTCGTGCTTTGGGGAAGTCACTGTAAAGCCAGGGAGAAACAATAGTTGGCTTCCCTGGTTTTCTTTCCCTTCTCTCTTCCTCCTTTTGCTTCCTCTTCTCAGCTTTAATGTCTGCAACAGCAGCTTTTGCTGATAGTCTCTGGCAGGCCTGTTTCACTGCAGATCTCTCTGCTGGAGATGCCTGAAATGAGGTTTCTGTTTCATTTATTCCCTTTTCTTGCCACATTCACTGAGTTGGGGGCACATATTTCTAACTCTTCCCATAGTAACCTTTCACTGAAAAATCATGTGGTTTTGAATGGATGTTTCTCTTTTAAGACTGCTGAGGAAGGACTTGTGAATAAAACATACAATGTAAATGAATGAGAGAAGCACGTAAGAGAAATCATGTTTTTTAAAAAGCCTACAGTAATTCCATTGAGCAAACCCAGGTTCTTTTCTATCATTCTCATCATCGGAAATAAATGAAATTCTTATGCTCCACTGGTTACTAATGTCTAATATTAATTGGATGGGAAGCATTGCAAAAGGTCCATTGTAGAGCTACAAGTATCTCCCATGCTTGCTCCAACACACATACATACTCCCACACACATTCAAGACTCTTGTGCGGCAGAAATACTGAGAAGCAGATGCTTCCCAGTCATTGCACAGAAAATATGCTAGTGTATATTCTCCAAGGAAAACAGCGTGGATGCATATTTCAGCACTGGCATTAGTGGCATTGGCACTTAAGATGACCCCTTGTGATCATGCTGGAACTTATATAGTTCATACTAGAACACAGGGTCTGGTGAGCTTATAGGGCCTTCAGTGAACAGAGATGGGAGACTGATCATTGTTCTACAAAGGATAGTTTTGTAAAGAACAGCTGGGTTTAAATGTCATTGTGGCTTCTGTGGTTTACACATGAAACTCTTTCTTAGTATCCAACATTTTTGTAATAAATATAAAAATCACTTCTCTGCAAATTCAGATTTTCTTCCACTTTTATGTCTTTGAACATTTCTGGAGTTGTCCATCACCTCTTGTTAAATGGCCATAGGATGCAACACTATCAGCTGTTGTCACTTGCTGGTGACAGACAAAAGGGGTCCTTTCAGTATCCCCAAACTTCCCAGGTATAAGCAGAAAGGTTGCAAGAAGCTACCAATCACCAACATAATACATTTGAAGAATGTACTACTCCAGTCAAGTTCTCCATGGGGACTTGAAGCTACTGAGGGAGGGAGCTTCATGTAGAAAGGAATCTCCTCCAAGAGCTTCTCTGCTATTGGCTATTGGGAAATCATGAACATCTCAAGTCCTCCTTAGTAGTGCAGTCCATTTGGCAGCTGGACCAAGCTCTTATGCATCATTTGACACATCTAGCAATGCTGTTTTCAGAAAGAGCCAGGATTCTGCCACTAAAAGGCCAGAAATTTTGGCCAAGCATTTTTCAACAGGATTAGGATCAAATGATTATTGATGGTATCAAATAAGACACTAAGTGTAACTGAATGAGCTCCTCATGACCTCAAGAGGGACAGACAGCTTATTGAAAAGCACTTCAGCCATTGTGGTGGTCACACTTGGAACAGGCTGGTTTCTCGTGTCTCTGAGGACATATGCTATCTACAGTTAGGCGTCTGGCCTTGCAGGGCTAGCCTTTTGCCTTACAAATGCCTTCCAGCCTCATTCAGAGACAGTCTCCATTGCAGAACTTCCCATGGGGCAGACATACCCTACTACAGTATGTTCTGTGTTGGGGCAATGCATATCATTGTCATTTCATTCATTTTCTTATATGAAAATTCAAACCTAAATTCTGCCACTTGGATTGATTTTGCTATTTATCATCTTTGGAGAGATTGGCTTATTCTCTTCATATTTGCTCTAATTTATAGGTGAGGTCTAAAACTCTTCTGTGGCATAGGGTTTTCATTATAGAAAATAAAAGTAGTCACAACTCAGCTATTTCTTTCTGCTTCTGCCCAAGGCACTGGCAGTCTAATCTAGAAGACAGCAATCATGCTGGGGCTATTTGTGGGGAACAAAGAAGGGAATGGTTGTTCTGCCCTGTCTTGTAGAGAGGAGCCTATAGCAGCCCATTTGTCTCAGACTGAAATAGCTTCTTAAACTTGAGTAGGACCACGATTGAGGATGTGGCAAAAGTGGAAAATTACCCAGTTAGAACAAAGGAAGACCATTGTATTGCTTGTGGTGTTGGGCTGTATGAAAGGACAAAAGAATGCCTGGAAGGTCTTATAGTGAATGACATGCATATACTTTTCCTGTTCAGGTTACTGTGGATTGATAAATAGGATACTCATTTCAAAGTCAGCAGCAGTTCCCTGAGCACATATGCATAGAGAACGGGTAGAGAGGCAGTTGCTGGGAGTGTATGGATGGTGATGCACCATCCTGATGCGGCCCACATCATATAAAAGATGTCTGCCTGAAGGCTAGCACATTTCCCATTCCTCTGGTTTATATCCTGGTTTGATGTTTTGCAATCTGCTTCTGCCATCCCCCCAGGCAGAGGTCTAGAGGATGTCATGGGGTAGGAGAGCCTGTTTCCCTGTAAGCACTCACTCCCCACCACAGGAAAGACGGTAAATGACTTGGGATTTTTATATACATTAGGGGTCTGAGCAACTTAGAGTAGATGCATGCAATGCAATACCCAGGAATCTTGACCTCATATATCTGTCAGTCCCTTCCTATTTCATTTCTAGAGAGGACAGAGAAAGTAAGGAAAGGTATAGAGGAAATTGGAAGTCCCAGGATAAATATCAGTTATTGGAGGTGAACTGGGAGAGTTGGAATTAATCCAGAGAAGAGCAGAGAGTTGATTTAAGAGTCGAAGGGACTGATTTATGATGAAAGGTGAAAAAAACTAAATATATATGGCTGAGCTAAGTGGTGATGAAGGGAAAGCCATGGCAACAATCTACAAATCTCTGAGGAGGGAGACTGGCAGTGAAGGAGAGGAGTTATCTAGTGTGGTCCATTGAAGTAATAAGATGATACTTGCAGAAGGAAACTTCAGGTTAGATACCAAGGGAGCTTATTTTCTGAAATTGATATTCCTCTGACTATGGAATGGAATTCTAAGGGAGCAGGGAGGCAGGTGAGATGTGGGTCAGACAAGCCAGATCATTCATTATTAAAATGTTCTATATTTTCAAATGCCAAGAAGCCACGACAAGCAGGAGAGCTGGAATGGGAATGGAGGAGGACTCAAGATCTTTCTGGATATAATTCAAAAGTCTTTGAGCATTGTTGTTTCCTGGAGAAAAGAAAAGAGTTGTATATGTACCTTTGAAGTTGATGAGAAACACAAGAGTATCGCTAGTAGCCAGGCATGGTAGTACAAAACTATAGTCCAGGAGTCTGTGACACTGAAGCAGGAGGACTGCAAGTTTGAGCCCAGCCTGGGCAATTTGTGACATAGTAAGATCTTGCCTCAAAATAAAAAAATAAAAAGGGCTTGGGTATAGCTCACTGCAAAGACCCTGGGCTATATAAATCCCCAATACTGCCCCCAAATTAAAAAGAGAATATTGTTAGTAAAAAATATTTTGAAATTACTGGATTTATCCTTCCTTACCCCAAGATTAACTATAGAGTTTTTTTGTTGGGCACAAACTGTATCTATCGTGTGAGTGTGTGTGTGTGTGTGTGTGTGTGTGTGTGTGGTGCACTCACCTGAGAATCAGGTGTCTAAGATACATCTATAGATGGGGGGTTAATTATTGGACAGAGCAGGAGGTCTCTCAGATGTTGAAAAGATGAGATCACTTTTAAACTTGGCAGACTCCTACTGACTACCTGAAAATTCTTTGAAATGTTGAGAATATATCTGCCTATTAGAAAGATGAAGTTCTTTCACATCCAATTTAACATTTCGCAGGTTTACAAAAGAGAAAAAATATCTATGAGGGGCTTATGTGGCCAGTGCCCGAGGAGAATGTTATCATTAATAAAAACAAATATCTTTGTAAGGAATTGTTCTGCTGAAGGTCAGGAGGGACTGACCCAAAAGCATAAGAAGAGACAGAAAGCTGGATCAGCAGAAGCTTCAGCCTGCTACCCCTCACTTCATAGGAATTTGGCCAACTGGACCCTTAAATGACAGTTTGCCTTCTTTTGTAACCATTTTTAATGTCCTATTACAAATGTAAGGACTTTTACAATTTATAAAACACTTTCACATTTATCATTTCTATTAATCCTACAATAGCCAGGGCAAGTATTTGCTTTGTTGTGTAAGTGGAGTCACTGGAATACAGCTGTTTGATAACTCTTCTTCCAAGATCATGGGGGTACCAAGCAGTAAACCTGGAGAGTTTCATTTTTGTGTTGAGACATTATGAGGTGCTAGATGCTGTGCCGTGTACCAACCAGAACCACATTTTTCCTTGCCTTCAAATCAGGGTCCTTTCCACTGAGGGAATCAATTCAAGATACAGTGCAAATTATGAACAACTAAGACCTAAACAGATGAGACCTTTCTGTTATGTTTGTCAGAGGACCACACAACAAATAATTGGTGGTCAATAGCCATGACTTGGAAAAGTTTCTTATGGTCTTTGAGAGCCAGTTGCATCATTGTAAAAATTGGGGTAGTAGTAGTTCCTAAGCATTTTGAAATGGAAGTAGTAATAATTCATGGTGTTGTCATGGAGATTAAATTAGAAGATGTGTGCAAATCTTTAGTGCAGTGCCTAACTAATGATAAATTGCTCCATCAATATGAAGTGTTATGGCTTTTCTTACAGCAGCAACACTCCAGCATCCAGCCAGCAAGCTGTGCATGCTACATTTTAGTCTTATCTGAATGGTACCATCTGGAGTTGTGTAATCTCTGTATGTGGCCACACATGGTGACCTTGGCAATGATAATGGTGCTGTGTTTTCCCCATGCAATTTCTCATTCCCAAGAAATGCAAGGTAGGATCGATGGGAAGGGAAGAGAGTGGCTACTGTGGTATTTTTTATTGTTTCATTTCTTTTTTCCCAGAAATATGGATGAGAAGGAGCAGTGAGGTATAGTGTTTACTTCATTTCCATAATCATATGTCCCCATAAGTTTTTTAACCTTGGATTCACTCTAAAGAGTCAAACAGTATATTCACCGTCTAATTATTTTGGTTTTCCTACACAAAGAAACTAAGCATTAAACTTTATGAAAGCTAATATGAGGAAGTTAGAGACATTACAGAATGGTAGCTTTCAAGTGGTGGAACTTCTTTAACTCAGAGTGATTTGTCCACTCCAAGTCCTGCATGCCCAGAGAGGTCCTGGACCACTGAACTTTAGTAACTCTTTTATTCTAATTAGCAGAAGCAATGCCCTTCCCTTCAATTTCTCGTCTCACCATTCATTATCAAGTGACGGACATGGAGAGAGATGTAAAATACCAAGTGGTTACATGAGCCATTACTACCGGTTCAACCATTGACATTCTACAGAGACATGTAACCCAGGGACTTGGGGGAGGCTTCCTCAGGAAGGTGTCTCCACCTAAAAAGGACTGTTAAGCATCCACACAACATTAATTAGGTGATGGGCTTTTTTTTTTTTTGACTAATAGCTAAACTATTGCCTAAAAGATGCACATGGACATCATTTCTATCGAAGAGTAGATAAAGAATGGGGCATGTTGGTGAGGATAGTTGTAGGTACAGAGGTCACATGGAAAGTGCTGAGAAGTCAGTTATCAAGGTCCTATGAATGCTTTCATCTTTAGAGCCATTGTGTTGTCCTCTGGTCCATGATGTTGCCATTCTTTCTCAACTTTGTAATGACACAGATCGAGGGTATGAAGGAAGAATATTTAAAGGAGAGTATTGATCTGGTGATGAAGTAGTGAGAGAGTGAGAAGAATCCCCCAGTACCCTTTTTGGTGAGGTGAATTTCTCAAAACAACTTGTTTTCCTGTTAGACAAATTTTAAATGAATTTTCCAGTTGTCTATTCTGATCTTGGGTCCTTTCCCAGGGAAATTCTATCAGATTCACTTGGCAATGTATTGTACATGTTCCAGAAAGTGGGAGGTCCCATAACAGTGCAGGGGACCTCCCTCAGGACAGATTCACCCAGTCACTTGGTTAATTAAGTTTTTGTTCCTCACACCTGACCTTTCTGGCTGAGTAACAACAGGTTCTGTTGAGGGAGGCAATAGAATTCCTTAGAGGAAGGAAAAGGCTAAAGAGAAAGTATGGAAAATGTTTGAGCTCAGAAGACAAATAAACTGCAGACAGGTTTCAAGAAATTACACAATAATCCAAAGAAAACCAGAAGCACAATTTAAACCATTGATTCTTCTTCTTTTATTCATCTTTCATTGGAATATAGGTTCATAAGGGTGGGAATGGACAAGACTCCTTTATAGACTCTTTCCATGTTCTCAGTCCAGAGAATTAAAGTAAGTATTCTGTAGAACTCTAAATTAGGAGCTAGAGTATTTGGACTCTATTATAGTATTTGCCTTTTGTTAGCACCTCTTTTAAACTTGCTGATTTTCTGGGTCATTGTTCCTAAAGGAGATAATATAGATTTTGTTGCAATTACCTCATGGAATTGTTATGGGCATTGTATGAGATGACCTATGTGGAAACTCCAGTTTGGATTATTCTAACATAAACATACAAGGCATCAGAAAAAATGAGTTGAACCAGTTAAAATAAAAATGCTGAGACTTGGGCTTCATCCATCCATGTTTTCAACCAACCCTTGGCATTAGAAGCAGCAGTACAGGTCCCAGACCTGGAGGCAGGCTTGGGATTCTGTTAATGGCTTAGCATCCTTAAAAAAGGATTATATTCTCTCTCCACGGTTTCTCAAAATGACATCCTTGACTCAAAGTCATTTTTTTCTAATTTCAACAGTGAATCCATGTGATAGTGGAACACAGAAACTTTCTTTTTAACAACAGAAAATGATTTTGTTTTTAAACTGAGGGATGAAAAATACAATAAAAGGCATTGAGAGGATTAATCTTGTGTACAGCTTAATTGCTAATCACATATATAACATCAACAAAACCACAATTTAGATAAATACAGAATATTTCTTTCCCCCAGAAAGTCCTCTCCAATCTTTTTCCAATTCATATCTACCCCAGACCCAAGGTAATCATCATTCTGATCTTAAGTCATGAATTAGTTATGATTATACTTGAACTTCATGTAGATGGAATCATACTATATGTCTTCTTTTGCACCCAGCTTCTTCTACTGAATGCGATTTCTATGACATTTAGTTGTGTGTAACAGTATTCTTTACTTTTTTACTGCTGTATGGTATTCCTTTGTCTGACATGCACCCTTTGTTAATTAATTTTCTTCTTTTTCCTATGAAGGAGTTGGATCACTGATAGATCATTGGTAAAAATAAAATCCACCTGAAGTCATACATAGAATACATCACAGATCTGGCATTGTGGCCTTCCTTTATCATTTATTGGATCATGGATATTTGTTTTGTTTTCTTTATTACTTTTCTAATTCTGTAAAGTGAGCAAAAATGCTATCCCACCCCCAGGGTTATTCTGAGAATTAAATGAGATAAAGCTTGTAGAAGGTTCTAATAGGTAATCAGTGTTCTACAGGTGTTAGTTTCCTCTCCAGCTCTTGATTAAATTTTTGCCTTGGTGTCCAAAATAGATGCTTCAAAAAAATCTTCCTGAAGCAGAGAAGGGAAGCCTTTGCAAGTGAAGTCATTGGTCCAAATGGGTAAAAGTATCAGCAAAGGACAATGTAAGTTACATGTAATAAATTTTAATAAACAACTTTATTTATACATAACTTTTAATAAAAACATTTTATATCCAGTTTAAAATTAATAGAAATAATCTATTCAATCAATAAATAATTTTTTGAGACAGGGTCTCACTATGCAGTTCGGGTTGGCCTTGAGCTCATTTTGTAGCTCAGGTTGGTCTCAAACTTTCAGTGGTCCTCCTGCCTCAGCCTCCTGAGTGCTGGGGTTGCAGGTGTGCGCCACCACACCTGGCTTATTAAATAATGTTTAAAATTCTAAATAATGTTTAAAATAATGTAGTTTTATAGTAAGGTCAGTTTAAAAAGAGTATTTTCTGTGCCTTGTAGATGAGGCAGAAAAAGTTGGACAGAAACACAGCTACATTTGCTTAGAAAGAGAACAAAAATTGAGAATAAACTGGGCATGGTGTTACAAGCCTGTAATCCCAGTAGTCTGGGAGACCGAAGCAGAGGATTGCAAGTTTGAGCCCAACCTGGGCAATTTAGCAATTTAGCAACTTAGTGAGACCCTGTCTGAATAGATGACTAACTAAATAAATAAAGGGCCGGGAATGCCCGCGATTCAATATTCAGTGCTATCCAGTGCTTCAAAGAGAGACAGAGGGAGGGAGGAGAAAGGGAGGGAAGGGGAGAATAAAGGAAGAAGAGGAAGGCAAGGGTAAAGGAAGAAGGGGAAGGGGAGGATAAAGGAAGAAAGGGAAGAGAGAGGGAGAGGCAGAAGGACAGGACAGTAGAGGGAAGAAGGAAGGAGGGAGGGAGAGAGAGAGAGAGAGAGAGAGAGAGCGAGCAAAAGAAATGATAGGGACACAAGTGGAAACATTGAGAGGAATGTATATGAGGCTATCCAAGCAAGTAAAAACCAAGAATTACCTTCTGGACACTGAAATGATTCAACATAGAAAAAAATCAAAACAATGACAGAGAACCATGTAGGAGGATAGGAAACGCTTGATTATTTTTAGCCTAGAAGGGTTCTGACCTGCTGTTAAAATATGCACTCTGAATTTATGTGAGGTATAATTCATATATGATAAGATGTTTCATTTAACTACACAGTTTGATTTGTTTGATAAATGCATCCCTTTGTGTAATCACCAGCCTAATTAGAATGTAGAACATTTTTGTCAACCGCTAAGATTCTTTTCGACTTTTTGCAATGAACGCATTGCCCTTTCTGTTCCAGGAAACTTTTGATCTGATTTCTATCTCAGTGAATTAGTTTGTCTGTTCTGGAGCTTTACATAAGTAGAACCACACAGCATATTTCCTTTTGCATTTGTCTTTTTTCACTTTGAAAAATGCTTTTGGTATTTACCTGTGTCGTTTTATGTATTAGTAGTTTGTTTCTTTTTATTACCAAATAGTATTCCATTGTACGAATATACAAGCATTTACCTACCCAGCCATCAATTGATGGACATTTCTAGTTTTGAGATCTTATGAACTACATTTTTTTTTGTACAAGTTATATACACAATGGGTACACACAGTCCTTTTACATCCATTGTAGAATTGTTGGATCACACAGTAAACACATGTGTAACTTTAGAAAAAACTGCCTGCTTTTCAAAGTGGTTGTATCACCTTACACTCCTCCCAGTAACGGATGAGAGTTCTGCTTGTTCTACATTCTCAAAGATACTTGGTCGTGCCAACATGCTGTAGTATCTCCTTGTAGTTTCAATTTGCATTTCTTTTGCATTGACTGTCTAACGTTGCATAGTAAACCACACCGAAGTAGAGTGACTTAAAATAATTGATCTTTCATAGGAATTTGGTAAGAGCTTGGTGAGGTGATTTTGCTTGAAATCTTTTCCGAGAGTGCAGTCAATACCAAACAAGGGCAGAGTCATTTTAAAGCTTAACTGAGGTGCAGATTCCAATAACAAGGGGCTGCTCACAGGGACGGCCGGCTTGTGCTGGTCCAGGGAGCCAGATCTCAGCTCTTCCCCAGGAAGGGGTGCTTGAACACCCTCACTGTGATGTCTGGCTTCCCTTGGAACATGCCTCTACTCAGATCACATGGATTTTTCTCTTTATTTTGTGAATGTGATGAATTTCATTGTTTGATTTTCAAATGTGGCGTCAGCTTTGTATCGCCAGGATAAACCCCCCATGGTCATTGTGCATTATACTTCTTTTTTATTTTTATTTTAAAAAGCAAAACAGAAAAAAGGATAGAAATGATAGAGAATTTAAAAAAATAGCCTACATATCACTTTCTTCTGTTATCTCCATTCTGCTCTAATTACTTAGTATATTTTTTTCAGTTTAAATTTTCCATTTTAAAAAATTATTTCTATTTCTCTCCTGAGAACTACCTTTGCATCCATTTTTTCCAGTGGGTTTTTAAAAAAACTTTTATCACCTGCAATATGATTAAAACAGTTCCTTTTGGGCTGGGGATTTAGCTCAATGGCATAAGCACCTGCCTGGCAGGCACGAGGTCATTAGTTCATTCTTGGTACCAAAAAACAAACAAACAGACAAACAAACAGTTCCTTTTAAGTCTTTGTCTGAAAATTCCAATGTCTGGGTTACATTATTATTGGTATCTGGTGATTATCCTTCCCCTTAAGAGATGGTCACATTTGTGTGTGGGGCATCCATTCTCTGTGTGGACAGTAAGTTTAGAATGCACACCGGAAATGTTGAACATAATGTTGGTTGGTCTGACACTTGGGTGTGGTTTGAAACTTTGTTTTGCCATCAAATCTTTTAGTGCTGCTTCAAGTCTGTGTGCACATGTGTCTGCTCAGAGGGAGCCAGAGTCCTGGATTTAATATCCATTGTTGTCCAGTGCTGCAAAGAGAGAGGGAGAGAAAGAGGGAGGATGGGAAGAGGTGGGAAGGAGGGAGGGAAGGAGAGAGAGAGAAAGAGAGAGAGAGGTAACATTTTGGGAGGGACACAAGTGGGATGTCCCTGGGATACTTCCTTCAGAGGATTAGCATATGTGCTTCTTTAGTTCTCTTCTCTTAAGGATTTTCTTTAAGGTCAGAGCTTTACCTGCCTTTGCTACTACATAAGCTCTGCAGCTAAGGTTGCCTTTGGACAAAGCAGGGAGATAATATGGAGAAGCAAAACAGGAATTTCTTCCTTACCCTTTGGCCTGAAGTAGCCTCTTGTCCAGTTCTTTGGCCCAGAAGATGAGTGTTTTGTTTGTTTGTTTTGTTTTGTTTTGTTTTGTTTTTGTTTTTCTTTTAGTCTTTTGGAGACAGGGTCTCGCTATGTAGTTCAGACATACAATTCACTTTGTAGCCCAGGTTGGTCTTGAACTCGCAGCAGTCCTCCTGCCCCCACCTCCCGAGTGCTGGGATCACAGGTGTGTGCCACCACGCCCAGCTCCACCAGGTTTTCTACTGGGGTTTAGACCACTGGTCTGTTCAGTCATGCTAAAGAGGCTGAGGATACACCGTATTTATTGAATCACAGGGCCCCCTTTCCTGGCTAAAAAGCCAGTATAGAGGATTTCTCTGGAATTTAACTTTCCATTGTACCACTACCATAACCCGCTGGATGCCTGCTTTTGGCTCAAGGATACAAGAGAAAAGAGAAGCAAAACAAAACAACAGGAAACTAATTTCCATGTTCATTACTTTTCCAGATTTTGATAATATTCGTCAATATTCCTGGTTTTGGTGACTTTCCAAAATCCCTAGTCATTTTGTCTGTTTTGTTGTACATTTCACCCATTTTTTTTTTGATCATAGCAACAGGATAAATTTGATTTGTGGACTCACTTCATCTTGACTGTATGAGAAGTTCCTCATTCTTCCCTTGACTGTTATCCACAAATGTTTTCTTTCTTTAATATTTAGTATTGTGCTATTCTTCTTCATTTAAGTTTTCTTGGATTTTTTTCTATTAAGTGTCTTTGCTTGATTTCAATTTTTTAAAAGAAGAGGTGCTATTTTTATACAATGAAGTACTACTCTGCCATAAAGAAAGATAAATTTGAGGCATTTATTGGTACATGGATGCACCTTAGGACTACACTCTTCAGTGAAATAAATTGAACACTTTTTAAAAAATATCACATTGTTTTTCTGGTGTGAGAAACTGAAAGGGTAAACAAGGACCAAAATGTGTAATAGACATTGGGAAATGGGAAGAAAATGTTTGATTTCATTTTTGATGAGGATTTTGACTGGATAGATAGTGCTTTTAGGTTGGTAGCACATTAATGATATGGTTCCATTGTTACATGGTTTACACTGCTTCTAAGGAAATGTCGGAGATTGTCTTTGCCTATTTTTCCTGTTATGTTTCCTCCATCCTTCTGGTTGCTTTAAGATTTTCTCTTTATTACTGAATTTCAACAGTGTGATTAATGATGTGCCTTGATGTGGTTTTCTTAGTATTCTTTCTGCTTGGGATTTGTTAAGACTCTTGATTCTGTGGGTTAATATATTTAGAAAAATTTCAAAATTTTTTCTCCTCCTCTTTCCTAGGAATCCAATTATAATTATGCTCTAATATATAATGTATTCCTACATCTTATTAAGAATATATTCATTTTTCAAAACTCCTTTTCCCTTTACTTGTCTGAGTAGTTTTTATTGCTTATCTTGAAGTTCACCCTTTCTTCTTCAGTAGTGTTTAATCTGATGATAAACTGGCCCATGTAATAAATCTTTACTTTAGATATTGTATTTTTGAGACCTAGAGGCTGTTTCCATTTTTATTGCTTTCCTCATTATGTTTGTATTTTTCTTTAAGTCCTTGGGCATATTTATAATACCTATTTTTAAAGTTTCCTCTGCTAATTATATTATTTCTGCCATTTATATGTCTGCTAATGTTGATCAATATTTCTCTTGGTCATAGGTCATATTTTCCTGCTTCTTCATGCACCTGGTAATTTTGTATCTATTGTGTACATTGTGAATGTTACATTAATATTATTATTATTTTGGTGCCAGGGATCAAACTCATGACCTCACACTTGCTGGCAGGTGCTTATGCCACTGAGCTACATCCTGGGCCCAAGGATTACATTATTGAGTGTGGGGATTTTGCTGTTTTCATTTAAAGACTATTAAGGTTTGTTTGACAGCAAATTTACTTGCCCATCAATTTGACTCTTTAAAGAACAGTTGCTAAGCTTTGTTAGAAGAGTTTAGAGAAGATTTGTTTACGATTACTTTAGGTCTACTCTTAAGTTTGTCCTTTCTGGAATCTCCATTGAACACTAAGGTATTCAATGAGATCTGTCCACTCTGGTTATTAAACACACAAACATTTCCCAACTCATAATTTTTTTTTTGGTAACTATTCTTTGCTAAGACTTAGGGAATCTCATCTTAAGAATGTATAACTTAATATTCAGCCCAGCTGGGCATGGTGGCACACACCTGTAATCCCAGCACTTGGGAGGCTGAGGCAGAAGGATCATTGCAAGTTTGAGACCAGCGTGGACTACAAAGTGAGCCCAAGGCCAGCCTGAACTATATAAGCAAGACCTTGTCTCAAAAAAGACAACAACAACAGCAAAATTATATATATATATATTCAGCCCAATACTCCACGGGACCTCTATGCAGGGTTTCCCACCACCACCCTTTTGCCTTGCAGTGCTGGAAATTGAAGTCAGGGCTTCACTCATACTAAGTGAGTACTCTACCACTGGGCAGCATTCCTCCCCCAATCAATTTGCTTCCTGGAAATTTAACCTGCTTCAGCCTTCCCAAACTCCAATCTCCAGTGAGATCACATCAAATTATTTTTATTTTCTCAAGGATTATACTCCTGTGCTGCTGATTATCCAATGACTAAAAACAGTTCTTCATACATTTTGTCCAGTTTTATAAATGTTTGTGACAGAAGGACGAGTCTGGAGCTAGTTTTTCCTTTATGGCTGGGAGTTTATATAGTGACCTTTAAGATCATGGTCATATTGGCCTGTCTTCTGAGATACCATATAGATTTTTATAAGAGATGCCTACCAAAGGAAAATACTTTTTATGGGATGTCTGTAAGTTTGAACTTTTGCTTGAAAAAAAGCTTATTGGTTCAGTTTCTTTTTTAACTGAGCACTTGCAAACTTCAGTGAAGTACAATCTCTTCTTCCCAGGAGAAGTTCACAGAGAAATTAGGGAGAAAAGCAGACATAGCAAGACAATAAATAACTCCAATGAAAGGAGAACTTGAATGCTAAAAAGATGTTCCAGGTAGTTATGGTTCAGTGAAGGATTTTCGAGTTTCTGCTGGGGCAACAATGGACAAATTCATTCTGTTCGTTTAGATACTGAAAACCAGGCCATTAAAGGCAGATGAACTCTACTTGTTCAGTGCATGTTGGGAAGGGAGATGTATCCCTGAGAAAAGAAATTATAGCGCTGGAAATTTCAAAACAATAAGCTTATTGCCTTTTGGCAAGGAGTCAGGGCAAAGATTATCTGCTGAGAATGATGGGTTTCTTTTGGGACTGAGAAGTTGAGTTAGCAAAATATTTCCAGAAGAGGTGATTTGAGAACAGGCAGGATCTTGGAGGAAATGCAGCATTTTTACTTAGAAAAGAAAAGGGCAGAGGGCCTTCCAACATGGGGCAATGACACAATAAAATGTTCAGAAGAGGAACAATTAGTTAGAAAGAGGAAGAGAGAGGTGAGAGAAGAAAGGGTAGAGAGTGTCAGACAACTAAGACAGAAGACTCTGTCTCTGTCTCTGTGTGTGTGTGTGTGTGTGTGTGTGTGTGTGTGTGTGTGTAAGGAAGTATAGTTAGCTAGAGTGGAAAGGTCTAAAGAATATTGAGGGTTTTGAGAATGGGTGCTGGGTCAGATATTACGAATTATGTGTAATAATGATTTGTTTAGATTTTGATTTAATGCTTGAGAAATCAGAAAGTATCATATCTTCAGTTGGAAGGTGGATGTTGATTGCACATTGATTGTAGATCCTTTAGAAAATGTATTTTCACAATGGGACTCAGGCCTGGACCACAGAGAGGGTTGATGCTGGACTGGAGCCCTGAGAAACTGTTGTACTACCTCAGAAGTGAACAAGTTGCAGCTGGGCCCACAAATGCCTAAATAAGTGGGAAACAAATAGGATGGAGTTGAGTCTAAGGTTTTGACCTGGGACTCTCGGAGACTTACTGCTGATAAAGAAGATAACTGAGAGGAGGGCAGTGGTTTAGGAAGGCAGTGCTTGGCACAACAATTACTTTGGCATGCATGTGAAGATGAGGTTGTCTGAGGTGCACGTGAAAATGTAGAACTGGAGTTAAGAAAGGTGAGAAGTCAAGGTTGATAGGGATGTGGAAGTTATTTACCTGGACTTGGTGGTTTGATTTTTGAATGCAGATGAGCTCTCGTGAGGAAGGATAGGAAGGAACGTAACACATTAGATTTAGGGAAGTTCATAATTAGACCATGGAATGGAGTCACTGCCATCACCAGCAAGAAGTTCTGTGTAAGAAGGAAGAGAGGCCTCTAGATCAGAAGGTCTCAGGAAAGCTAAGTGGAGCAGATGCTTCAGACGGAATGGAAAGGCCATTGTGTTTGCCCAAGACAATTCACTGAGCTGCCCCCTGGAGAAAAGGCACAGGTGGAAAGAAGTTTCAAGAAATTCCTAACAAACCATGGAACCAAAATCTGCTTAAGTAGTCATTCAAGGAGTTGTCTGTGTGAAAGGAAGAAAAGAGAAAGAAGTATCAGTGATGTTAAAGAGTTCAGCAGAAAGAAGAAAAGATGTAGTAAGGATTAATGAACTTCCTTGTGTTGAAAATCAAGAGGCTGGAAAAGCTAACAAGAAGGGGTATTTCTGGTATCAGAAAGAAAAAGGATAACGGTGTAGCAAAACCATTCAACCTAGGTATTGCTGAGTCTTACACTACCCTTTGATGACATTCCACCCAGGCTCCTGGATTTAAGAGGCTTCTGGAGTAGCCTCTTAAAATCTAGTTCTTTCGTTTCATTTTACAAAATCTTCATAAGGATACAGGAATTGGTATTTTACAAGGCTGATTTGTGCTTGCTGGATAGATCTGTTGGTAAGTATTAAATAATGACTGAGTTCTACTCTTTTATAACATAATTTTTTTTTAAAAGGAGAAAATATTTATTGGGAGAAAGAAAGCTTCTGTCAGAGAAACAGAAGGGGTCCCGAGTGGGTTGCCAAAAACGCTTGTCTCTTAGGGACTTTTTATAGAGTAGATGGGTCCAAGGTGGGGAAGAATGGGAATTCTTAAGGTGGGCATAAGGTGGGACAGAACTATGGTTAACCAATAAGGTTAATTTCTCGGGTAAGATTGATTAAGTCCAGGACAAATGGGGAAACAGTCACGTAGCCAGCAAGCATGTTTAAGGGGCAGTGACTCTTTCCCTAGGGGGTCCAGACAGGTGATTCCTAGCTTCCTTGGGCATCTACAGACTTATTTAGAATATCAGTCCTCAGGAAGTAGGTGCTTTTGTTTGATCTGTTGTCTCCAGTCCCAGCTTCCTGTAACTTCTTCCCCCCTCTGAAGAAGAGGGATAATGGGCGATGACCGATCTGGCTTCTTCAGACTGAAAGGGGTCGTAGTTGTTGATTGGCAGTTAGAGATATTCCGCAGAGGGTCTATCTAAAGGTCCTCGATAGATACCAGGCAGCTTTATCTTGGGTGGGCGTACAGCTCTAAGTCTGAAGGAGACAAAGCCAAAGAAACAATTAAGTATGTGTGGCCCAAATAATAAAATTAGTAATCCTCTTTTAACTTAAGGTCTTAAAGGATACTGCCTTTGATGAGGAAAAATAGTAGGATCTCTGAGATGTATCTGTTTTGGAGCAGCTCTTATTGCCCTACCTATTCTACCTTTAGTTGTCCATATTTCAGGATTTATTTCTGTCTCCATGAGGGGAAGACAGAATACTTGACCAGGTGTATATATATATTATAGTATTTAAACATGATAAAATATCTCTCCCTAAGAGGGGAACTGGACTTTCAGGCATAATCAAAAATGAATGTGTAAACAGAAAATCATCCCAGTTACAGCCCAGGGGTTGTGAAAAATAGCGAATTACCTCCTCTCCAGTGACTCCTTTTACTGAGGTATGGCGACTAGAAGGAAGGCCAGGATTGAAAAGAAGGACCGAGAGACTTGCACCAGTGTCCAGCAACAGGCTGGTTTCTTTTCCCTCTATAGTCATGATTACCCGAGGCTCCTCTGTGGAGATGACAGTCCGGCCAGAGGGAGAGAGCAGAGAGTGCCCCGGGGCCCGTCAGTCCTGCTGGACCAACTGATAGGATGGGTCTGAACTCTGGGGCCTCTGCCTCAGAGGGCAGTCCAACCTCCAGTGGTCACCTTTGCAATCAGGGCATGGCTTAGGGGGCTTTCTTGGCAGTCCCTCTTAAGGTGGCCTGGCTTGTGGCAGCGATGGCAGGTAAGTGTCATTGAACTCTTCTTAGAGCCCCAGGAATCAGACTTAGGGTCTATTCCTCTTAATGCTGCAACAAAGGCAGCCGCTTTCTCTCCGTCTCTTTGTTTTCTCTCTTTGGCTTCCTCCTCATCACAGTTCTAAAATACTGAGGAGGCAATTTTTAACATAGTATCAAGTGAACTATCTGGAGAAAAAGCCATCTTTTGTAGCTTTTTTTTTAATATCTGAAGCTGACTGCGTAATAAACTGATCTTTAAGAATAATTTGTCCCTCTATTGAATCAGGATCTAGGGAAGTGTGTTTTATTAATGCCTCCCGTAAACGATCTAAGAAGGCAGAGGGGTGTTCCTCTTTTCCTTGTTGAATTAACTGATAACTTAAAATAATTGAATGGTTTTGATCTTATTCTTCTTAGACCTTTAAGAACACATGTCTGGAAGTGTCTTCTGACCCAATCACCTACCTGGTTGTTAGGCCAGTAGGGGTCTTGGGTAGGGACTGCCTGAGAACCAGTCAGAACAGGTAGTTCCCCTGGCTGTCTATCTTCAGGCCTTCTAAAGTTAACAATATAATATTCATCTCCAAATGCAGTAGCAGCTTGTAATGCTGCTTGTCTCTCAGTAGAAGTCAATGTCTGATTTAAGAGTAACATTACATCTT